>MU176781.1:220513-265011 GCA_016696395.1 Antechinus stuartii | reverse complement strand
CCCCACCTCCCCCACTTTGTGGGCATAGATTTAAATGCCACCTGGGGACAGAGGCCCCCTCCACCCTGAGTCTTTCACTCTCGGCTGAGAACCTGCCCTCGGAGTGCACTGCCCATGTTCCCAGGGTAACTTTGGGAGGGGTGCAGGGGGAGGCACGGTGCATCAAGTCGGAGGGCTATGATCTGGAGCGCTCCCCGTACAACAAGCACTGTGTGGAAGTTACTGCCGTTTCCCCACACAAAGATGCTGTAAACTCTCTAACACAGACCCCTGCAGGGTCCTATTTTGCATGCACTATGGGATTAACCCCTTGTATCAATCACTGAATTCGCTTTAACCTTGAACTTTGCCTGCTTGTGTACGTGCTCCCTCAGGTCTATCTGTATTCTGAGGAAGGAGCCGAAGAACATTTTGGTCTGTTAAATAGGGCAAGGAGGGCTGCTCCTATTCTAGTTTCCCTCCTAGTGGGGTTGGGACAGCAGGCCCCCAGCTGTGGGGACAGCTGCCCTGATCCATAGGGACAGCCAGCTGTTGTTTCTGGGTTCCCAGGTGGACCAGGAATTGAAGGACCTGGGAAATAAAATATCCTTCTTGGAGGACTCCCTAAACTCCTTGGCAGAGGTGGTCCTACAGAATCATCAGGGGCTACGTTTTCTCTGTCTTAAGCAAGGAGGGATATGTGTGGCCCTCGGGGCAGCTTGCTGTTTCTATGCTAACAGCTTTGGAGTAATAAGAGAGTCCCTCTCTGCAGTTAGACTGGGAGACGTCTCAACGCCAATCAATGTCTTGCTCCCAGTCACTTTTCAATTGCTCCCCCTGGGTAACCTCTCTTGTGACCTCCCTGATAGGCCCCCTACCCTATTTCTTCTGGATCTACTGATTGTCCCTCGTTTGATTGTTTAACCACATATATCAGGAAGAAGATCCAGGCAAAGTTGTTTGCTGCCAGGGTCACTTACTCTCCCCTGGCTTCTGATGAGTCCAGTCTCTGACAGTCTCAAGAAAAGCGGGGAGTGAAGTGGAAAAACATCCAAATGGGACCGTGAGAAACATAACCTTGAATCTTTGTAGTTAGAAGTTTATTACTAGTTCTTCACTCCCTAATACAGATGGCATTTTTAACAACCCAGATGTACTGTCCTGAGAGTCCTGAGACCTTGACAACCTGATAGCTTAAAGAAATGCTGCTTGCTGCTGCCTGAGAATGACCCCCTTAGAGTGATAACTTTTGCCTCCTGTTTAGAATAGAAATTCCTTTATTATGACAAATGTATCAAGAAACATTTCGATGTCTCTCTCTTCACTCTATAAATATATGGCCCTGAGACCGCTCATTACTGACCCCTTCAGTGTTGGTGTTGGGGTTCAGTCGCTAGCTAGAAATAAACGCTCTTAAAACATCATTATTTTGGCTGCCCTGTTTTTCTCTCACCTGGGCACTTCAGTATAAGGGTTAATCAATGATCTTACTCCCACTTATAGTGACAAGATGTCACACCCTTTGTTAGAGGAGAACAATTCATCAATCAGAGGTGTGAGTTAGGAGTGAAAAAGACCTAGAGACTGACCTAGAGTCAGTCCTAAGCTTTAGACTGAGTGCAAAGAGAATGCTAGGTGGTACAAAGGATAGAACAAACTCTGCTCTTCCTGAAGTCAGGAAGACTCATTTTCCCGAGTTCAAATCTGACCTCAGACACTAGCTGTGTGACCCTGGGCAAACCTCTTAACCCTGTTCGCCTCAGTTTCATCATCTGTAAAATGAACTGGAGAAGGAAATGGTAAACAGCTCTGATATCTTTACTAAGAAAATCCCATATGGGATCATGAAGAGTCAGATATGACTGGAAAATGACTGAACAATAACAAAAAGTCTTCTACTCTGAAATTTCTTTAATTATTCACTGTCTAATTGCATCTTAAAACTGGATGTCCTATAGACCTCAATTTCAAAATATCCAAACTTGAATTCATTTTCTGCACTTCCTCCAAATTTCCCTCCTTCTAAATTTGTCTATTACTGTTGTCATCCTAGTCCTCAAGGCTTGAAGCTTAGATGTCATTCTCCAATATGTACCTTGTTTAGCACGTTGTCTCTCTTCTTAGACTGAGAGTTCTTTGAGAGCAGGAATTGTCTTCTGTCTTTCATTGTATCTCCAGAGCTTTAAATGCTGTTGACTTGTTGAGGATAGTGTATAATATGATATAATCCAATTCAAAATCTAAATATTTTAGTGTGTGTTAGCACAGAATGATTCTAGCCAAACCACTGAGAGGGATATGGAGCATGTGTGTTTTCACAGAGAGATAGAGAGAGGTTGGAGAGCAAGATACATATAGGGAGGAAGAAGTGGGGGGACAAAAGTGAAAGGAGAAAGAAAAAATAGCATTGATTTGTAGCAGAGAAGGGAAAGATCAGGATCCTACAGGTATCTTGGAATAGAAGATTAAAAGTGAAGCCACAAGTTCCAGCCAGCTCTTCAAATTCTGATGGAAATTCTAAGTAAATTAGATGTGATTTAGTAATAAAATTTAGAAGTAAATTATATAGAATTCTAAGTAAAGGTCTGCTCTTTTCTTGATTTCTTCTCCTGTGATCCCTGTTTCCCCTGTAACATATCTTGCTTTTCTTTTTTCTTTTTTTTTTTTACTGAAATGTTCCTGGTAACCTGAATTTTGCCTCAATTATGAAGCAGCTATGGATTAGCCAGAGATAAATATTAATTTAATAAGGAAGAGTCAAGATCTGCCTTTATGTTGGAATTTTCCTAATTATGGAATTTGAGCAATTGTGACTGTATTCCTAACACTTCTTTTAATATGAACTCTCTAAGGAAGCAATAGAGGGAACATGGATCTTAAAAGAACACTGTATTACTCCTTAGACCTAAAAATGAATCAATGATAAATATGAAGAATTAAGAGAATTTTGGGAAGATTTATTTTAAAAATCATTTTAAAATATTTTAAAAATTGAACCAATAGAACACTTTCCCCAGTGATCATAATAATGTAAGGAAAAATAAAGCCATTAAATAAAAAGATGTTCTAAATCAATAATAATTATAAAAATACAAACTAAAGGAACTACTTGCACTTCATACTCTTCATACTGACAAAGATGACAAAAGAGGAAAATGACAAATGTTGGAAGAGATATGGAAAAAGAACAATGGTGAACTAAACTAAACTAAAGCAAATTGAAACAACCATGTGAACAGATATGAAGGTATCACTTCACATTGTCAGATTGATTCACATAAAAGAAAAAGGACAAATTCTAAAGGGGATGTGAAAATAAAAAGGTGCAATGCTACAGTGTTAGAGTTTTGAGTTGTTCCAATCATTCTGGAGAAGACTTTGGAATTATGCACAAGAGTTATAAAACTGTTAAAGCTTATGACCCAGTAAAAACACTACTAATTCTATATCCCAAAGAGATCAAAAGAAAAGGAAGAGGACCTACATGTACAGAAACATTTTAGCAGCTCTTTTTGTGGTGGCAAAGAATTGGAAGGAGAGGGGATGTTAATCAGATTGGGGAATGGCTGAACAATTTGTTTTATATGATTGCAATGGGATACTATTGTGCTGTGAGAAATGAAGGAATTGTTTTAGAAAAACTGGAGGTAGAGTTAAGTAAGAACTAGGGGAACAATTTATAAATGACAGAAATATTGTGATGATGCTTAACTGTGAAAGACTTAGCTATTCTTCAATGCAACAATCCGAGACAATCCAAGTCTCATGATAAAAAATGCTATTTACCTTCAGAAAAAGAATTCATGAATTTGAATAGAAATTGAACTATAGTTTTTTCCTTTTTTCTTGCATTTTTTTGTGACATGGCAAATATAGAAACATTTTGCATGATTTGCATATATATCATTGATATCATGTTGTTTGCCTTCTCAGTGGGTGGGGAAGGAGCTGGAAGGGTAGAATTTGAAATAAACAAACAAAAACCCATTTTTAAATAAATAATAAATATTTTTTAAAAAGTGAGTGTGTGATCCTTAGGTGTTAGGGACGAAATGTTGGGACTTCTGTTCTTGTTTTATTTGCCAAATAAATACTTTTGTAAAGGGTTATTGATGTAATGAAACTGGAATTTTAATCTACGTTAACAAAGATTGAGGGGAAGGACACAAAATAGGATTTGAGCCAACAGCATTAGAGAAAGATATCCCAGACCCTCTTAGGGCAACCCTAGAAAGAGATAAAGCCCAGCTTCATTCTGGAAGATTCAGTCAGAGCTCACAGATACATGTGTTTTTCCTATTCAGTCAATATCAGTGGCTTCTGATTGCTTCTAGGATAAAATAAAATCTTTTCTCTTTGGCTTTAAAGACCTGTACAATGTTGAACCACAAATACCTTTCCATCCTTACTGGAAATTACTCCATCTCCTGCGTTCCAAGTAAAGGGAAGAATAAGGGCAAAAGAACAGAAGGAGGAGAGCACAGAATATTTTCACGGGGCACACAGGATCATCTAGTTTACTTTCAGTATAAGGCCTTGAGTGACAGGCAAAATAGTTTGAATTTTACTTGATAGGGATTTGAGGTCATTTTGAAATTTTTGAGCAGAGGTATAACATTCATATTGATCTTCTTCAAGCTTCCAGCTTTCCAGCTATAGACTCAGGATTCATTCATCTGAGATAAAGGAATGGACAGATCATTTAGGATGTGGGGCATTGCCCTAATTTTAGGAAGCTATGCGTGTATTCACACTATTCAAATCTTGGGATTTCAGGGATAGGGAGTTCCTTCCTTTTTTAGCTAGCTCATTTTCACTTGCAGAACTGCTGAAATGCCAGAAGGGGACAATATAAGAACTTTCTAGAACCCTTTGGTAACTGGGTATCTGGGCATTGTTGGCTGTACTAATATTTTTTTTAATAATAGCTTTTTATTTTTCAAAATATAGGCGAAGATAATTTTCAACATTCCCCCTTGCAAAACTTTGTATTCCTTATTTTCTCCCTTCCTCCCCACTTCCTCTCTCCCGCAGACAGCAAGTAATCCAATATAAATTTGACATGTGCCATTCTTCTAAACATATTTCCATATTTATCACACTGCACAAGAAAAATGAGATCAAAAAGGAAAAAAAAATGAGAGGAAAAAAAGACAAGCAAGCAAACAACAAAAAAACGGTGAAAATACTATGTTGTGATCCACATTCAGTCCCCACAGCTCTCTTGCTGGATGCAGATGGTGTTCTCCATCATAAATCTACTGGAATTAGCCTAAATCACCTCATTGTTGAAAAGAGCCATGTCCATCAGAGCTGATCATCACATAAACTTGCTGTTGCCATATACAATGTTCTCTTGATTCTAAAATCACTTCATTTAGCATCAGTTCTTTTTTTATTTTTTTAGTTCAATTCTCTCTTTTTTAAATTTTAAAAATTCCCCATAGCATTTTATTTTTTTGAAATATATGTAATGACAGTTTTCAACATTAATTTTTGTAAAACTTTGTGTTCTAAATTTCCCCCTCCCTCCTTCAACTCCCTTTTTCCCAGAGAGAAAACAGCAAGTAATCTGATATGGGTTAAATATGTTCAATTCTTTTAAACATATTTCCATATTTTCATGTTGTGCATGGAAAATCAGAACAAAAGGAAAAAATAACATGAGAAAGAAAAAACAAAAATGAAAATACTAAGTTTTCAGTCTCCATAATTTTCTCTTTAGATGAAGATGGCATTTTTCATCTCAAGTTTAATGGAATTGCCTTGAATCATCTCATTGTTGAGAAGAGCCAAGTCCATCACAGCTGATCATTACATAATCTTCACAAATCTCTTTCTTTTCTTTTTTATTATAGTTTTTTATTGACAGAAAATATGCATGGCTAATTTTTCAACATTGTCCCTTGCACTCACTTCTGTTCCAACTTTTCCTTTCCTTTCTTCCACCCTCTCCCCTAGATAGCAGGCAGTCTCATACATGTTAAACATGTTAAAGTATATTTTAGATACAATATATGAATGCAGATCCATATAGTTCTCTTGTTGCACAAGAACAATTGGATTCAGAAGGCAAAAATAATCTGGAGAAAAAAAAACAAAAATGTAAGTAGTCCACATTCATTTCCCAATGTTTCTTCTCTGAATGTAGCTGATTCTGTCTATCATTAATCAATTGGAACTGAATTGGATCTTCTCTTTGTCGAAGATATCCACTTCTATCAGAATATATCCTCATACATTATTGTTGTTGAAGTATATAATGATCTCCTGGATTCTGCTCATTTCACTCAGCATCAGTTCATGTAAGTCTCTCCAAGCCTCACTGTATTCATCCTGCTGGTCATTTCTTACAGAACAATAATATTCCATAACATTCATATACCACAATTTATTCAACAATTGATTCTCCAATTGTTGCTCATCTATTCAGTTTCCAGTTTTTAGCCACTATAAACAGGGCTGCCAGAAACATTTTGGCACATACAGGTCCCTTTCCCTTCTTTAAGCTCTCTTTGGGATATAAGCCCAGTAGTAACACCGCAGGATAAAAAGAAATGCACAATTTGATAACTCTTTGAACCTAGTTCCAAATTGCTCTCCAGAATGGTTGGATCAGTTCACAACTCCACCAACAATGCATCAGTGTCCCAATTTTCCCGCATCCCCTCCAACGTTCATCATTATCTTTTCCTGTCAGTCTGACAGGTGTGTAGTGGTATCTCAGGGTTGTCTTAATTTGCATTTCTCTGATTAATAATGACTTGGAGCATCTTTTCATATGGCTAGAAATAGTTTCAATTTCTTCGTCTAAGAATTGTCTGTTCATATCTTTTGACCATTTATCAATTGGAGAATGACTTGATTTCTTATAGAGTCAATTCTTTATATATTTTAGAAATGAGGACTTTATCAAAACCTTTAACTGTAAAAATGTTTTCCCACTTTATTGCTACTTTTCTAATCCTGTTTGCATTAATTTTGTTTGTATAAAAGCTTTTTAACTTGACATAATCAATTTTTTTTATTTTGTGATCAATAATGATCTCTAGTTCTGCTTTGGTCACAAATTCCTTCCTCCTTTACAAGTCTGAGAAATAAAGTATCCTATATTCCTCTAATTTATTTATAATCTATTCTTTATGCCTAAATCATGAACCCATTTTGATCTTATCTTGATGTATGGTGTTAAGTGTGGGTCCATGCCTAGTTTCTGCTGTACTAATTTCCAGTTTTCCCAGAAGTTTTTGTCAAATAGTGAATTCTTATCTCAAAAGTTGGGATATTTGGGTTTGTCAAACACTAGATTGCTATAGTTATTAACTATTTTGTCCTGTGAACTTAACCTATTACACTGATCGACTAGTCTATTTCTTAGCCAATACCAAGTGGCTTTGATGACCACTGCTTTATAATATAGTTTTAGATCAGGTACAGACAGGCTGCCTTCATTTGATTTTTTTTTTCATTAGTTCCCTTGAAATTCTTGACCTTTTGTTCTTCCATATGAATTTTGTTGTATTTTTTCTAGATCATTAAAATAGTTTCTTGGGAGTCTGATTGGTATAATACTAAATTTGCTCAGTCTATCCAAGAGCACTTAATATTTTTCCAATTATTTAAATCTGACTTTATTTGTGTGGAAAGTGTTTTGTAGTTTTGCTCATATAATTCCTGACTTTCCTTTGGCAGATAGATTCCCAAATATTTTATGTTATTGACAGTTATTTTAAATGGAATTTCTCTTTGTATCTCTTGCTGTTAGATTTTGTTGGTGATGTATAAAAATGTTAAGGATTAATGTGGATTTATTTTGTATTTTGCTAAATTTTGCTAAAGGTGTGGATTATTTCTAATAGCTTTTTAGTAGAATCTCTGGGGTTCTCTAAGTATACCATCATATCATCTGCAAAGAGTGATAATTTGGTTTCCTCCTTACTTACTCTAATTCCTTTAATCTCTTTCTCAACTTTTATTGCCAAAGCTAGGATTTCTAATACAATATTGAATAGTAATGGTGATAGTAGGCAACCTTGTTTCACTCCTGATCTTATTGGGAATATGGTTCCAGTTTACATATGCTTTACTTATTACATATGATGCTTACTGATGGTTTTAAATAGATACTCCTGACTATTTTAAGGAAAAGTCCATTTATTTCTATACTCTCAAGTGTTTTTATTAGGAATGGATGTTAGATTTTATCAAATGCTTTTTCTGCATCTATTGAGATGATCATATGGCTTTTGTTAATTTGGTTATTGATATAGTCAATTATGCTAATAGTTTTCCTAACATTGCACCAGCCCTTAATTCCTGGTATATCATGATCTTTTCCTTCAACAAGTATTTATTAAACAACACTATGCACTAGATGCAGCTAGATGCTGACAATTTAAAGGTGGAAATGAAATAGTCCCTGCCTCCAAGGAGCTTTTAGTCTATGAAGATTATAGCATCTAAGTATATATAATGGGGAATCAAAACAAATAAAAGGTAAGTTAGGGAGGGAAGGCACTGCCAGTTGTAATCAATGAAGATTCCTTGTGGAAGTTGGTGGCGAAGCTGAATCATAAAGGAAGTAGGTGGAATTTGGGAGTAAATTCCAGCAATGGGGGTTCACCATTCAAAGGCATAGAATTGGGCAAGGTAATTCCATGTGTAAGGCACAGCAATAAAGTTAGTTTGTTTGTATTATAGAGGGCAGGAATGGACCACTACAGTGATAGGAAAGTTGGAACTAGACTGTGAGAAGATTCAAAAGATAAATAGATGAGTTTGTATTTTATCTTAGAAGCAATAAAGAGCCACTGGAATTTTTTTGAGTAAGGAAATGGCATGATCATATTTGTGCTTAAGGAAAGTAACTTTGGGCACCTGTATGGAGGAAATATTGGCGTGAAGGAAAGGCTTGAGGCAACACAGTTGGTGAGGGAGGTTATTTCACTGCAATAGTCCAGGTGATATGATGAAATACTGAACTAGGGTATGGTTGTGTGGTTAGTGAGAAGGGGTGAGATGTGAGAAGTGTGCATTTAGAGAGAAGATAATGAATTCTGCTTTGGACATGTTGGGTTTGATATGTCTGTGTGATATACAATTTAAAGTCTCAGCAGGCATTTGCCCATGCTTAGGAGAAAGACTGGCACTGTGAATTATATGCATGATCATAATAATTAAAATCCTGAAAGCTGATGAGGTCACCAAATCAGAGGATAGAAAGGGAAGAAAAAATGACTCAGCACAAAGTTTTGGGTACATCACAGTCAGGGGTCTTTTATAGATGATAATCAAATAAAGAAGACTAGTAGGAGAAACAAGAGAGAATAGTACCACAAAAACTCAGAGAAGAGAGAGTATCTGGGAGGAAAGAGTAATCAACAGTGTCAAATGATGCAGAGAAATTAAGAATTATAAATGAGAAAGGAATACCATATTTGATAATTAAAAGATCTTTGATGGGCTGAACCAATTGCAGGTAGAAATAAACTAACCCTCCCCACCTAATAGCTACATCAAATAGATCTAGAAAATGTTGCTGTTGTTCAGTCATTTTTCATTCATGTTTGAATCTTTGTGACCCCATTTGAGGTTTTCCTGGTAAAGATACCAGATTTCCATTTTTTCTCCAGTTCATTTTATAGATGAGGAAACTAAGGCAAATATTAGGGCAGAGTTAGATGACTTTCCAAGGGTCACAAAGCAAGTAAGGATCTGAGACCAGATTTAAATTTAGGAAGATGGGTCTTTATGACTCCAGCATTTTATCCAGTGAGGCTCCTAGCTGTTTAATCTAGAAAACTGATCAGAACTGGACATGGCTCTTTTCAACAGTGAGGTGATTCAGGTCAGTTCTAATCTTGTGATGGAGAGAATCATCTGCATTAAGAGGACTCTGGGGACTGAGTGTGGCTTACAGCATAGTATTTTCACTTTTTGGTTGTTGTTTGCTTATTTTTGTTTTCTTTCTTATTTTTTATCTTTTTGATCTGATTTTTCTTGTATCGCAAGATAATTGTGGAAATATGTATATAAGAATTGCACATGTTTAACATATATTGGATTACTTGCTGAGAGGGATGTGGGGGAAAGAGGGAGAAAAACATTTGGAACACAAGGTTTTGCAAGCGTGAATATTGAAAACTCTCTATGAATGCATTTTGAAAATAAAAAATTAAAAAAAAAGAACTGTTATAAACATTTTTGCACATGAAAAAAAAAAAGATCAGACCAAATCCTGAGTAGGAAATACAAGAAAAAAAATTATCATTAGTCATTTTCCAGGACAGCTTGATTGACATAAGGAGACAGAAACATTTTCAGACTTCAGGGATAGAATCTGGTCAGGACTCAAATAGGGAACCTTTCAGAGCAGGAAGAGGCTGTATATCTAGGCACAAAAGGGTCCCATATCCAGCACTAAGAGCCCTAAGCCTGTGCAGGATGTGGAAACAGCTGCCAACTGGCAGCTTTGCTTAGGGGTGGCAGTCTAGGATGAGAAACAGATGTAATGAAAACCATATCC
This sequence comes from Antechinus stuartii, assembly GCA_016696395.1. Lineage (NCBI taxonomy): Eukaryota > Metazoa > Chordata > Mammalia > Dasyuromorphia > Dasyuridae > Antechinus > Antechinus stuartii. The sequence continues at coordinate 254,507 of MU176781.1, read as the reverse complement.
TTACAATTTGTTATTTGTATGGGTCAGAGGTTGAGGATTTACAATTCTCTCAGGTTCTCCAGGATTCCAAGATGAGGATCTTCTTCTGCAGGTGATAGCTTAGTATTCTTGACTCTTTCTTAGAGTTTTCTGGTGATTACATTCTTCCTTCAAATATCCCACTGATGTTTTTATTTATTTATTTATTTTTATTATAGCTTTTTATTTAGAAGGTATATGCATAGGTAATTTTCCAGTATAGTTTTGTTCCAACTTTTTCCATCCTTTCCCCCACCCCTTCTCCCAGATGGCAGGTTGACCAATACATGTTAAATGTGTTAACATATAAATTAAAAACAATATATGTATACATGTCCATATAGTTATTTTGCTGTACAAAAAGAGTAGCTGGTTCAATTCATTCCTGCTCTATTGGGACTGATTTGATTCATCTCATTGTTGAAGAGGGCCATGTCCATTAGAATTGATCATTATATGGTATTGTTGTTGAAGAATATAATGATCTTCTGGTCCTGCTCATTTCACTCAGCATCAGTTTGTGTAAGTCTCTCCAGGCCTCTCTGTATCATCCTGCTGGTCATTTCTTACCAAACAATAATATTCCATAGTATTCATATACTATAATTTATTCAGCTGTTCTCCAATTGATGGGCATCCATTCAGTTTCCAGTTTCTGGTCACCACAAAGAAGGCTGCCACAAACAGTTTTGCACATATAGGTCCTTTTCCCACTGCTAGATCAAAGGGTATGCACAGTTTGATAACTTTTTGAGCATAGTTCCAAATTGTTCTCCAGAATGGCTGGATGTATTCACAATTCCACCAACAATGTATTAGTGTCCCAGTTTTCCCACATTCTCTCCAACATTCCACATTATCTTTTCTGTCATTTTAGCCAATCTGACAGGTGTGTCCCACTGATGTTTTTAAATCTGTCTGTCTATCTATTTATTTTTTTATCTTGGTATTTTTGACTCTATCTTAGCATTCTCTGGAGATTACATTTTTTTCTCAAAATAGTTCACTGACATTTAAAAATCTATCTATCTACCTTTTATCTATTATATATAATACATGGTTCAGGGACAAGATGATTGCAGGGTGTCTTGGTTCTGTGAGTCTTCAAATTTTCAGACTTAGCTCTCTGGCTATGAATCAATTCCCAGCTCTGCTTTGGCTAAACTTTTACTTCAGCCCATAGTTAAGGAGTGGATAACTAACTTAGCCCTTCATTCCTCATACACATGTGATAAATTAGTCCTCAGACTCTACACTGCACAATGGGATTCTTCTTAGGATCTGGAAGGGAGATTTCCTTCTTCCTACTCAGGTATTTTGTTCCCAAGCTTAGTGACAGAAAGAGCCCTGAATCTATTGGTGGGTTCCACTGCTTCTTTTTTAGCCCATGACTGACAATAACTGGAGTATGAGATTCTTCTTCACTTTCAGTGTCTCTGACCACAGATACCACTGCTAGACCAGAAGGGAGAGACCAGTTTTATCTTGAAGTCTGGCCAAGGGACTTTCCAATGACACTCAGCAGGACCCAGATACCCTTTCTATAGCTCTTTCCATTATCATTTGAAACCATGCTTCCCACCCAAGTGGAGACTCTTGTTCTATAATCTGGATACCATTTCCTTTTCAGAATTCAAGAATCCTGTTTTTTCTAGGCCTCCCACTTCATTTCTCCCCACAGAAAATCATCTTGGCTAATGCAGGCAGACCTGCTGCTGGGATATACTTCGTGTCTTTGCATTCTAGAGACAAGTGATGCTGCCTCCTGCTAATTTCCCATTGGTTAAAAAACACTTTTAAGAGGAAAAAATATATTTAAATATAACCAGGAGATCATCATTTGAACTGGAATCTTAAAGTATACTTTATCCAACCCCCAGTTAAAACAAACAAACAAACAAAGCCAAATATCATTAGCAATGCTCAAAGATCATATTGCCAGTTCTTTCAGTATCAGAGGTTATACTTCAGCTGGATCAAGTGATATGGATTAATCAAAGCAAAATACTTTGCTTTCATACTATGACCTTCCTTATTTCTCCCCTTCCCCCAAAAATTTTACAGATGTGCTCCATGGGATCCTACCAAACTGGAAAGGGATCAAAGTCAGTCCTATTGATAAACTGTGTCTGCCCTCCATTGATCAAGCAGAACTTTTCAGCAGAAAGATGCCTAAAGGTCATGGCTTGTTTTGGCCATAGCAACTATGAAACAGGTATGGGCATGGTGTTCTGCATTGTGGCAGGATCATATTCTGACGAAATCATAGACCTTTTGAAAAATAAAAATAAATAATCAGGAAGTCTAGGCTTTAGGGGAAATGCTTCCTTGAAGTGTGCCCTTGAGGAGAAAGATCCTCTATTCAGTCTCTGCTTTCCCCTTGTCAGCTTAGCATTTAGATACTTTCAGTCTTGCTGCCATCAAGCAAGAGTGATGTTTGGAGTCAGAGGACCTTGATTCTAATCCTAGCCATTATCACTTGCTACCTGTATAACCCAGCTTGAGTTACTACCTCTGTGGACTTGTTTTGTTTTGTTTTGTTTTTATTTGTAAAATAAAGGGTTTGGACTAGATGATTTCCAAGGTCTCTGTGAACACCCTTGCCTGAGCATATTTGTCATGTTGCATAAGAGAAATCAAATCAAAATGTAAAGGGAAAAAGTGTAGCAAACAAAAAACAACAAAAAAGTGAAAATACTATGCTTTAATCTATATTCAGTCTCCATAGTTCTCTCTCTGGATGTATATGACTTTTCCTGTTGGAATCTTTACAAACTGTTAAATCATTAGAGTTGAGATGTTTTGGGCCAGAACCTGAAACAAGGTACTAAGTAGAACTAGTTGATACAATGCTTGTGTTTACACCTTTACTCATTGGAATTCACAAGTACGGGAGATTCACAAAGTTAACTGTGATTTTCACACCACTGGCATAGCCTTTAATCCTCAAAGTCAGGCAATTGTAGAAAGAAGAAACAGAGACATTAAGATACTCCTCCAAAAACAAAAGAAAGGGGGAACCACAGGTAACCCTAGAGAACTTCTAAATCTAGCTAGCTCTTTATACTATTAACTTCTTGATTTTTGACAAAGATGCACTGGCTCTGGCAGACAGGTTTTATAACCCACCGGAAGGGCAGTGTCCAGTGCGAGCAGCTCCACTTTCTTTAGATAATCGCCAGGTGATGTGGAGAGACCCAGAAAGTGGTGAATGGAAGGGACCAGATAGGCTAACTGCTTGGGGGAGAGGGTTTGTTTGTATCTCTACAGGTGGAGAAGGAATCAGATGGGTGCCAACGAGCCGTATTCGCCTTGTCCATCGCAGAGAGACGGAGCAGACCCTTGCAGCAAAGGAGAAGACCCAAGAAATATCCTGTGCATCTGTTGCTGATTGTGCTCACCATTGAAAGAGCGTGTCTGACAATGAGACTGTTAAAAGAACTTTAAAATCTTCAGCTTTCAGTTCCTGAAAAACCAGCAACAATCATTGGATTCCCTGAGATGAACAGAAAGAGAAAAACTTCAAAACAAAGGAGATTTAAGAAATATCTGACACTGAAAGAGCATGGCTGATAATGAGACTGTTAAAAGAACTTTTAAAATCTTCAGGAATCATTGGATTTCCTAACAAGATGAGACTGTTTTAGTTCTTGAAAAACCAGCAAGAATCATTGGATTCCTTGAGATGAAAAATTGTTGATGAGACTATTGCAGTATTTCAGAGCTTACAGGAACTATTGGATTCCTGGCACATGAACTAATGGACAATGGGTTCCTTTTGGACTATTTCTTGGACTTATGGACATGTGTAAATTCTCAGTTGATTCATGTTATTTGTTACATTACTACTAGCCTGTGTTATATTGCTATGTGCTTATATAAATTATGTGTAATGCCTCCTATATTGATGGATTTATCTATACCATGTATATCTGTTTTAAGTTATGGCCCATATTGATGGATTTATGTGTACCTGTTTCAAGTGACCCCCTTCAGAAACCCACTAATCTGATTTGACTTCCTATTTCCTTTAGTGTTTTCATCTCCCTTCCTGAGATGTCAGGGAGGATGTGACCACCTTCTTTTTTATGGTGTTTTCATTCCTTTTTTGAGCAGTCAGGGAACGCATGATCACCTTTTTTGGGGGAATTCTCACCTCCTTGAGAAGTCAGGGAGGTCATGACCACCCTAGTTCTAAAACAAAAGAAAGCAGGAGATGTTGGAATCTTTACAAATTGTTAAGTCATTAGAGTTGAGATGTTTTGGGTCAGAACCTGGAATAAGGTACTAAGTAGAACTAGTTGATACAATGCTTGTGTTCACACCAGTACTCATTGGAGTTCACAAATATGGGAGATTCACAAAGTTAATGGTGTAACTTTGTGAATTCACACCTCCCTTGAAGCTCTTAGGGCCAGAGAGCACTCTAAGAAACCCATAATCCCTCTCTCTCGAAGGAGCATAAATAGAGCTTCAATGGGCCAGTCAAAAAAGTTTTTCAGAATGAAGAACCTACTAGTCGAGAATTGAGTTGAATTTAGATTGAGAGGGGAGCGTCAAGTGAGTTTAGCCAGAAGCCCTCTCTGAGTGAGGAGTTTTACTTCGGAACATTGACTGGGGTCGGAGAGGAGCACTCTGGGAGATTGAGAACCAGAAGCCCTCTCTCAGAGGCAAGACAGATTCACCTTTGTTCTGGCTGGGCTGAAGGACAAATCTTTGGATTTGGAGACATTCGGAGGAAGCTCTTGGAACCAAGCAGAGACATAGGCCTCTAAGCTAATGGGGCTATATTGGAGGCAATAAAAGATCTGAACTTTTAACACCTGGCTGAGTTTTGGGTGATTATTACTTTTAAATGAAACTAAGGCTGCCTCCAGAAAACCTCCCTGAGAAACCTGCTCTCATTCAGAGAACCATCTAATATTTTAAAGAAGAAAAACACCAACATTTTCCCATCACACGTCTGTTGGAATTCCCTTGAATCATCTCATTGTTGAAAAGAGTCAAGTCTATCACAGTTGATCATCACATAATCTTGTTGTTGCTATATAATGATTCTCTTGGTTCTACTCACTTCATTTAGCATCAGTTCATGTGAGTCTTTCCAGACTTTTATAAAAGTAGCCTGCTCTTCATTTCTTATAAAACAAATGCAAGAAATAAATGAGAAAATGTAGAAATGGTTTTGCTCAAATTATAGTTGACCCATAATGCATGAAATAGAATTGCATTACTATTGGTAATGGAGAGCCATTGTAAGTTCTTGGTCATGGTACTTACAAAATAAATGTGTTATTTAAGGGGAGTTTGTCAGATAAGTGAACAAGATGAGTTGTGAGGAAGAGAGAAAAACTAAAGATAAGGCAGTAGGAAATTATTGTAGTAGCTCAAAAACAGGTATTCATAGACCTGGCTCTGGCCCCTGCCCTAGTTCCAGCCCCAGTGTCAGTGAGGTGAGGAATTGGTAGTGATGCTGCTGGCTTCTTCTGGACATCTTAGCCCAGAGACCCCAAACACAACTTGGAAGGTCAGCAGAGAGAGTCTGTAGCAATGGGGTGGGAGTCCCGATGTAGTCCCAGTGCAGGCAGTGCCAGCACAGCCCCTGCCCAGTGTCAGCAAAGTAGGACTCTTGTTGCGTTAGCACACTAGATCCTACAGCTATAGTGGGATGGGGACACTCCTAACAGTTGCAGGGCATAAAAGTGTGTTTGTGGTCAGATTCCTAGAAGAATCTCTGAAAACAGCCTGGGACAGTGAATTCTCCACTTTGGAAACAGATCCCTCCTTTAACAAAGAGTTAAAAGGCAAGTAATAGGCTAAGAAAATGAACAGACAACAAAAAAAGTTTCTGACCACTGAAAGTTTCTATGGTGACAAGGAAGAGCAAACACACACTCAGAAGATGAGAAAAAAGTCAAAGCTCCTACAACCAAAATCTCAAATTAAAATAAGAATTGGGCTCAAGCCATGGAAGAATCCAAAAGGAATTTTCAAAATCAAATAAGAGAGAGAGTAGAAAAGAATCAAGAGTGGTACAAAAGGAAGTACAAAAAGTCAATGAGGAGAGGATGCCTTAAAAAGCAAAATTGGTCAATTGGAAAAGGAAGTACAAAAGCTCACTGAGAAAAATAATTCCTTAAAAATAGAATTGAGGGAATGGAAACTAAAAAAAATTATGAGAAATCAAGATATAATAAAGCAAAACCAAAAAAAAAAAATTGAAAAAGATGTGAAATATCTCATTGGAAAAACAACTGACTTGGAAAATAGATCTAGGAGAGTTAATTTTAAAATTATTAATCTACCTGAAAGTCATGATAAAAAAAAGAGCCTGGACATCATCTTCCAACACATTATCAAGGTAAACTGTCCTGATATTCTAGAACCAGAGGATAAAATAGAATTGAAAGAATCCATTGATCATCTCCTGAAAGAGATCCCAAAATGAAAACTTCCAGGAATATTATAGTCAAATTTCAGAACTCCCAGATAAAGGAGAAAATATCACAAGCATCCAGAAAGAAACAATTCAAGTATGGTGAATCCACAGTCAGGATAAACAAAAGATTTAATGGCTTCTACACTAAAGGACTGGAAGGCTTGGAATTCTAGAGAGCAGTGGAACTAGGATTACAACCAAGAATCACCTACTCAGCAAAAATTAGTATAATCGTTCATAGGAAAAAGTCAACATTCAATTAAATAGAGAATTTTCAAACATTCATGAAGAAAAGTCCAGAGTTGAATAGAAATTTTGATTTTCAAATGCTGGACTCAGGAGAAGCATAAGAAGGTAATCAGATAAGTGATATCATAAGAGATTTAATTAGATTTATTTGTTTACATTTCTACATGGAAGAATGCTACTTATACTTATGAGAACTTTTTCATTATTATGGTAACTTAAAGGAATATATATATATAGACAGAAGGCACAAGTGTGAGTCAAATATAAAGGAATAATATCTAAAATAGTGATGAAATTAAGGGGTGAGAGAAGAATGTATTAAGAAAAAGGGAAAAGTGGAATGTGTTTAATTATCTTCCATAAAAAAAGGGTAAAATAGCTTTTACAGTGGAGGGGAAGAGGGGGAGGAGACCTTGGCTCAAGGAAAAAATGACATACCCAATATTGGTATAGAAATCTATCTTACCCTACATGAAAATAGAAGGGGGATGGGATATGGGAAAGGGAGAAGGTGATAAAAGAGAGGGTATATATCTGCATCCAGAAAGAGGACTATGGGAACTGAATGTGGGTCATAACATAGTATTTTTACCTTTGTTGTTGTTGTTTGCTTGCTTATTTTTCTTTCTCATTTTTTCCTTTTTAATCTGATTTTTCTTTTTCAGCATAATAAATGTGGAAATATATTTAGAAGAATTGTACATGTTAATATATATAGGATTACTTGTTGTCTAGTAGAAAGGGGGCAGAGGGAAAGAGAAAAATTTGGAACTAGATTTTGCAAGTGTGAATGTTGAAAACTACCTTTGTATGTATTTTGAAAATAAAAAGCTCTTATAAAAAAGAGTGCATAGTGGGGGAAGGATTGAGCAGGGTGAAAGAAGAGAGAGAATAGAATAAATGGGGGAAAATACAGTTAGGAATAAAAAAAAAATTCCTTCTAAAAGGAATTTTGCATCAAGTTTTTCTGATAAGGCCTTATTTCTCAAACATGAAGAACTGAGTCAAATTTATAAAAAGTAAGAGCCATGCCCTAATTGATAAATGATTAAAAGATATGCTCTATGCCCAAAAGGCTATAAATTCATGCATATCCTTTGATCTAACAATTCCACTATTGGGCAAGAGTACCAAAAGAGTTTTTAAAAGGAGGGAGGAAGGAAAAGGATCTATAAGTAGAAAAGTATTTGCAATAGCTCTCTTCTCGAGGCAAAGAATTAGAAATTGAGTGGATGCCCATCAACTGGGAAATGGTTGAATAAATTGTGAAATATTGTTGTTCTATGGGAAGTGATGAGCAGAATGTGGTTGGGAAAAAAACCTGGAAAATCCTCCACAAACTCAAGAAAAGTGAAATGTACTGTTTACCAATACCAAAGTTCTGGGATGACCAGCTATAAATGACTGTTATTCTCAGTGGTACAATGATCCACGAGTACTCTGAAGGAGTTATGATGAAAAATCCTACCTATACCCAGAGTTGAAGCTGTGTCTGAATACAGATTGAATTACACACACTCTCTCTTTATTTTTCTTGAGAATTTTTATTAGGGTGGGAGATCTATATTTTCTTTCACAACATGACTTATGGAAATGTTTTGCATAGCTTCACATGTAGTTTTTTAAAAAATTAATTGTTTTATTTTTTCTTGTTGTACATGTGTATTAACTTTTTAAATGCACATTTCTTTATGAATCATTATGGGAGAGAAAAGTCAGAACAAAAAGGAAAAACCATGACAGAAGAGAAAAAAGCAGAAAAAAAGTGAACATAGAATATGTTGATTTACATTAAATTTCCATAGTTCTTTTTCTGGATGGAGATGGCATTTTCTATCCAGAGTTTATTGGGATTTCCTTGGATTACTGAACAACTGAGAAGAACCAAGTCTTCCAAAGTTGATCATCACACAATATTGCTATTATTTTGTGTACCATGTATTCATGGTTCTGCTTGTTTCCTTCAGCATCTTTCCAGGCCTTTCTAAAATCAGCTTGTTCATCATTTTTATAGAACAATTATATTCCATTACCTTCATATACCACAACTTATTCAGCCACTCTCTAATTGGTGAGCATCTATTCATATTTCAATTCTTTGATACCACAAAAAGAGTTGCTACAAACATTTTTGTTTATCACATGTGTTTTCTTAATGGGCACTGGGAATGGGGATGAGGTAGAGAATCTGGAACTCAAAACCTTTTTTTTAATAATCCTTATTTATTAAAAATTAAAAAAAATTTTGTGACGCAGTTAGAATTTGGTAGCTTGCCCAGTGCCAGACAGTTGGAGGTTGATGAGTATTTGAGGTTGGATTTTGACTCAGGTTCTCCTGACCTCAGGGATGGTGCTCTGTCTGCTATTCTATCTAGCTGCTCCAAACTCAAAAGGTTTTTTTTAATTAAAATTGTTTTGAATGTAACTGGGTAAAATATTAAATGAAGAAATAAGATTTTAAAAAAAGGAATGAAGAGCAGGCAGATTTCAAAAAAACATGGACTTACATGAACTGATGCAGAGTGAAATGAGCAGAACCAAGAGAATATTGTACACAGTAACAACAAAATTGTTTGATGATCAATGATAGATTTAACTCTTCTCAGCAATACACCAATCCAAGACAATTAAAAAAAAAAACTTATGCTAGAAAATGCCAACCACATGCAGAGAAAGGACCATGGAGACTGAATACAGCTCAAAGCATACTATTTCCACTTTAAAAAAATATGATTTCATTTTCTTGTGGTTTTTCCATTTTTTCCTGATTTTTTCACAAGATGATTAATATGGAACTATGTTTAACATAATTGTATATATATAAACCCTATTAAATTGCTTGCTGTCTGAGTGAGTGAGGAGAAAATGGAAGGAGGGAGGAAAATTTGGAATTCAAAATCTTACAAAAATAAATGTTTAATACTATCTTTTTACATGTAACTGGAAAAAAATAAAATACAATTAACAAAAAAAGCAGTGAGGCCTTTATCAGAAACAATGAATGTAAAAAAATTTTCTCATCTTTCTGCTTCCTTTTTAATCTTGGCTGCATTAGTTTTGTTTGTGTAAAACCCTTTTAATTTAATGTAATCAAAATTATCTATTTTGCATTTTATAATATTCTCTAGTTCTTCTTTTGATCATGATTTTTCCTTTCCTACAGATCTAAGAAGTAAACTATCCTTTGTTCTCCTAATTTGCTCATAATATCAGCCTTTATGTATAACTCATGAACGCATTTTCATTTTATTTTGATATAGGATGTTAGATGTTGGTCAATGCCTCGTTTCTAGCATCCCATTTTCCAGTTTTCCCAGCATTTTTTGTCAAAAAAAGAGTTTTTAATCCCAAAAAGTAGTCTTTGGGTTTATTAAACACTGGACCTCTATAGTCATTGACTATTATATCTTATGAGCCTAACCTATTCCACTGTTATGTTACTCTATTTCTTAGCCAATACCAAATGGTTGTAATAATTGCTACTTTATAATATAGTTTTAGGTCTGATACATCTAGCCACCTTCCTTTGCTTTTTTTTTTTTCATTAATTCCTTTGAAATCCTTGACTTTTTGTTCTTCCAGATGAATTTTCTTATTTTTTTCTGACTTTATATAATAATTTAAAATGACAGTTTGTTTGGTATGGCACTGAATAAGTAAATTAATTTAGGTACAATTGTCATTTTTATTATATTAGTTAGGCCTACCCATGAGCAGTTGATATTTTTCCAGTTGTTTAGATCTAATTATACTTGTATGAAAAGTGTTTTATAATTGTGTTCATATAGTTCCTGGCTTTGTCTTGACAGATAGATTCCCAAATATTTTTTTTGTCTACAGTTATTTTAAATGGAATTTCTCGTTCTATCTCCTGCTGCATGTTATTGGTAACATGTAGATAGGTCAATTTATGTGGATTATGTGAGTTATGTGGGTTTATTTTATATCTTGCAACTTTGCTAATGTTATTGTTTCTAGTAGTTTTTAGATGATTTTCTAGTATTCTGTAAGTATGCCATCCTCTCATTTGGAAAGAGTGATAATTTTGTTTCCTCATTACCTACTTTAATTCTTTCTATTTCTTTTTCTTCTCTTACTAACATTTCTAGTACAATATTGAATAGTAGTGGTGATAACTGGCAACCTTGTTCTACCTCTGAATGTATTGGGGATGCTTTTAATTTATTCCTGTTAAATATAATGCTTGTTGATGGTTTTAGATAGATGTTACTTATTATTTTAAGAAAAACTCCATTTATTCCTATGCCCTCGAATGTTTTTTAATAGAAATGCCTAAAATAGCATTTTTGTCAAATGCTTTTTCTGCATCTATTGATGTAATCATATGATTTCTGTTAGTTTAGTTATTGATATAGTGAATTATGCTGATAATTTTCCTGATATTGAACTAGCCCTGAATTCTTAGCATAAATCCTACTTGGTCATAATGTATTATCCTGGAGCTAAATTGCTGTAATCTCTTTGCTAATATTTTACTTAAGATTTTTGCATCATTATTTATCAGGGAAATTGCTCTATAATTTTCTTTTGTTTTGTTTTGGTTCTTCCTAGTTTATATATCAGCATCATACCTATCTCTTAAAAGAATCTGGTAAGACTCCTCCTTCCCTTATTTTTTCAGAGCTTATATATTATTAAAATTAATTATTCTTTAAATGTTCAGTAGAATTCACTTGTAAATTCATCTAGCCTTGGAGTTTTTTCTTAGGCTTTTAATGGCTTGTTCAATTATTTTTTCTAGAATGGGACTATGTAAGTAATTTATTTCCTCATCTTTTAATCTGGGCAATCTACATTTTTGGTAAGTATTTATTCTTTTCACTTAGATTATCAGATTTATTGGCATACAGTTGGACAAAATAGTTCCTAATTTTTGCTTTAATTTCCTCTTCATTGGTGATAACTTCACCCTTTTCATTTTTGATATTGGTAATATTTTTCTTTCCTTTTTGGAATCAAATCAACCAAAGGTTTATCCATTTTGTTGGTTATTCATAAAACCAATTCTTAGTGTTGTTTATTAGTTCAATAATTCTCTTACTTTCAATTTTATTAATTTCTCATTTGATTTTCAAAATTTCTTATTTGATAAGTAGTTGGATTTTTTAAATTATTCCTTTTCCTAACTTTTTTAGTTGCATGTCAAGTTCATTGGTTTTCTTTTTCTATATTTTATTCATGTAAGCATCTAATGATGTAAAATTTCCTCTAAAAACTACATCTCATAAGTTTTGCTATGTTGTCTCATTATTGTCATTCTCTTGGAGGAAATTATCCATTGTTTACATGATTTGTTGTTTGAACCATCATTCTTTAGGATTGATTAATTATCTTAAATTAATTTTTGTTCTATTTTTCCATGGCTTTTTAATTGCATGTAATTTTTATTGCATCATGCTCTGAAAAGGAAACATTTACTATTTTTGCCTTCCTATATTTGATTGCAAGGTTTTTAATGCCATAATGCATATTAAATTTTGTAATGGGCTGAGGCTTGAGTTGATGCACTGAGGTCCCAAGCACATGAGGCTAAATAGTAATTGGACCATACTCTATTAATATATAAGCTTGGAGAAAGAATGACCCCCGCCTACTCTTTGTGCAAGTCCTGATGTGTTGTATAGGAAATGACGATTCTGGTGGGTGGAGGCAGGGGAGTGAAAAAGGAAGGGGAGGAGAGCTCATCCCTCACTTGCTCTGCTAGCTGGCTTCCTGTCGCAGCTGCCCATATTGCGATTGCAATCCTTCTTGCCCATATTGCTATCGCAATCTTTTTTCACCTCTTCACTTGAATAAAGACTGAAGATTTTTTCCCTTAACCTGAGTTCCTGACTCCGGCTGATTTTAAATATGCGATCATTACAATTGGCGCCCAAGCGTGGGAACCAAGGACCCTACTTTCACTGAAGAAGTCTCCAGTGACCAGGAACTTAGGTGAGTATAAGACAAACAGGGAACTTATTTTCTTAAAGACTAAATTAGTAGCCCTTTTTTGGCTGAAATGGGACAGATCCTAGGTAAAGATTCTCCATCCCCCACCCCAACCCCCCCACCCCCAGCCCCACCCAGGGGTGGTGCTATAGAAAGCCTGCTTAAGCTGATAGAAGATCAAGGGCTACTTGTAACTTGGGGACAGGCAGCTAGACTTCTGGGTACATTAAAACGCACCTCCTCTTGGTTCTTAGAGGAAGAGCAAATCTCTCTAGATAACAGGGCATTGGTTGGTCAACAGCTCTCCGCATATAACAATGAAAACGGTCCTCATTCAGTTACCATCGAGGCATTCTATTTATACAATATGATACAGCTGGCCTTAAGATACCGAATAAGTTCTAGGAGAAAAGGAAAAAAACTCTAGGAATAGCCAAAGGGGGAAGCCTGAGATAAAGAAGGAAGACAAAGAACAGATTAATGGCCATATCCCCACAGGGCATGGAGACTTAAGTGAGGCTCAAGGGTGTGGTGAATCTGAGGCAGCTTCAGCCCTACCTAAGGAGCAGGTAATTGACTCTCCTCCATCAACTCCACCCTTCGGGATGGAGGGAGGAGGGGTAGTGGGGGGGGCAGTGACAGCACCAGCACCTCCCCCCCAGCATCCAGCACCTCCCCCCCAGCATCCAGCTGCTCCTATGAGTAGATTGCAAAAGGGACTAATTAAGGCCAAAGAAGAAGGGAAAAATGTATCCGAATTTCAACACCACATTTTTCCTGTAATTCAACAGTTTAATTCTTCAGGTCAAGAAAGGAGAAGATACTCACCTTTTGATATAGAAATCCTCAAAGACCTAAAAAAAGCTTGCACTCTTTATGGGGCTACATCAGCTTATGTTAAGATGCTATTACAAAATTTGTCTTTGGAAATCTTGACCCCTAATGACTGGAAATCTATAGCAAGGATATGCCTAGAACTTGGACAGAACTACTTGTGGCTTTTTGAATATAGTGAGCTCTGTAGGATACAAGCCCAACAAAATAGTAAAAGTGGAGTTCATACTGCAATCACCTGTGACCTACTAACAGGTGTAGGTCCTTATGCAGATGTTGCAGCACAAATTAATTATTCTGTAGCAGCATATCAGCAAATTGCTGCTAATGCTATCAAAGCGTGGGCTTCTCTCCACAATAAAGATGAAAAAGGGGGAGGGCCTTCACAAAAATAACACAAGGGCCAAATGAACCCTTTGCTGACTTTGTGGGACGCTTGCAGACAGCTATCACAAGAACAAATGGAGAAAATGCAATAACAGACGTTTTGATAAGGCAACTTGCTAAGGAAAATGCTAATGAGGTTTGCAGAAGAATTATACTAGGACTGCACAAGGATGCTCCTTTAGAGGAGCTCATAAGACACTGTGCCACAGTGGGCACAGGTGCCTTTTATAGCCAGGTTATGATGCAGACTTCTCAAAATCCAAACATGGGAAGACAGAGTCCCTCCTGGAAAGGGACTTTCAGAGAGACTCTTAGATGCTTTCAGTGTGGAAAAGTAGGACATCTGAAAGCTCAATGTTGGTATAGAGATAGAATGGGAAAACAGGGTGGGAGAACAAGACCCAATATCCCATGTCCAAAATGCAACAGAGGCTTCCATTGGGCCTCAGAATGTAGACAGATTCAGGGAAACGGGATGAGGGGCCCAGCCCCAGGGCCCAAGGCAAAAAACACTTGGGGCATGATGGCAGCCAATGGTGCACCCAGAGAGTGCCTAGAAGTCCAGTACCCAGACATGACCAATCAGCCAGAAAGCCATATGATGGGAGAAGGGGATTACACAGTCAACCAGCCAGGAAGCAACATGATGGCAGAAAGGACTTACAATTAGGGAGAATACATCTGTATGCAGCTGGGACAACTGAGATACCCCCTGGAGAGGTGAAATCTGTTCCTCTCCAGCCTATGGATCCCTTACCTCCAGGCACAGTAGGCTTGATCATTTCACCTCCTTTTTGTACGTACAAAACAGTGTCCATCCACACACTGATATGGGAAACTGGGGAATGTGTAGATAATATCCCAGTCACTAATACAGGTAGACAATGTGTGACTTATCACCCAGCAGAAGTAGTATCATCAGGTTTGCTCATACAGAATCCTAATAAGCAACCTGGTGATAGTCACCCAGATTCTGGCTCCAGACCACAAAATCCAGAAATATACTGGACAGCAGCTGTAACAGCTGACCGACCTATGCTCACGATCTATCTAAATGGCCTATCATTGGAAGGATTGGTAGACACAGGTGCAGATGGTACAGTTATTAGAGGTGCCAGTTGGCCCAGTCACTGGCCAAAGATTAAAGCAGACACCTATATGTCTGGAGTAGGAGGATCAATAGCAGCTGAAGTTAGTGCTGCCCCTATGAGATGGACTTTTGAAGGCAAAACAGGAGTTTTTACTCTTTTTATAGTTGAAAAAATCCCCATCAATCTGTGGGGAAGAGACGTTTTACAACAATTGGAGTTAAAAATGAGTACTTCGGTTTTTTAAGCAGGGCTGCTGTTGAAGGCCTGCCAACACTTTCACCTGTTCCTATCCAATGGAAAACTGATACACCAGTGTGGATAGAACAGTGGCCCTTAAGTAGCGATAAAATTCAGGCCTTATTAGATATAATACAGGAGCAGCTTGAACAAGGCATTTACAACCTTCTCTAAGTCCTTGGAATTCCCCAGTGTTCCTTGTAAAAAAGAAATCGGGAAAATGGAGGATGCTCACTGATTTAAGAAAAGTGAATGAACAGATGGAAACTATGGGAACTCTTCTGCCTGGACTTCCATCTCCTACTCAATTGCCTAGAGAGTGGCCTCTTTGGGTGATCGATATTAAGGATTGTTTCTATTCTATCCCTCTGGAGAAGGAGGATATGAAAAGATTTGCCTTTTCAGTGCCCAGTGTTAACTTAGCTGAGCCTTATAAAAGATATGAATGGACAGTTTTGCCATAGGGAATGAAAAACAGCCCCACTATGTGTCAAATGTATGTTGCTGCTGCTCTTGCTCCAATAAGAAAAGCATTTCCAAAAGTTATGCTATTACATTATATGGATGATATATTGGGATGTGCACCTGAGGAACAAATGCTAGAAGCATGTCTACAAAAGACGATAGAAACACTAAGATAGTACAAATTATACGTAGCTGAAGAGAAAATTCAAAGACATGCTCCTTTTCAATATTTAGGATATGAAATATACCCTAAGGTGCTTACAGTACAAAAACTGTCCTTAAGAACAGAGAAGCTAAACACCTTAAATGATTTTCAGAAATTGATAGGAGATATCCAATGGATGCGACCAGTGTTAGGCTTGACTACCTATCAGTTACAACCATTATATGATATTTTAAGGGGAGACAGTGCTTTAAATTCACCACACCAGCTTACAAAAGAAGCTCAAGAGGCTTTGAGAGAAGTTGAACTGGCTTTATCCAATGTGGTTGAAAGAGTCACTCAAAAACCCCTGGAAATATCAGTTTTTGCCACACAAGAGGCACCCACAGCAGTCCTTCATCAAGGAGACAGTGTGATAGAGTGGGTGCAGCACTCTATCCCAGCACAACCGGAACAAAGCCTTACTTCTTACCCAGTGCTTATGGCTAGAATTTTGTTAAAGGCCATTAAGCGAGCAGTACAATTATCTGGGGCAAGACCTGATAAGATATACACCTTTTACACCAATACACAAATTAATGTGTGTTGTGGGACCATCCCAGAGTGGCAAATTTTATTAGCCCTGGCTCCAAATTTTACACATGGGTCTCCATTAAAGATAACCAGACTTTTACATAATTGGCGATGGATTCTTGAAGAAAAAGTTTCTAAAGTTCCTCTTAAAGGACCAACTATCTTTACAGATGTGTCCAAATACAATATTTGCGCTGTATACTCTCATGACTTAACGATAAAGAGAGTAGTCAGAACTCCTTTTCAGTCCACTCAGCAGAACGAATTATATGCAATCATGTTAGTTCTCACTTATTACCCAGGCGACATAAATATAATATCTGATTCAGCCCATTCAGTAGGTGTGGTACAAAGAATTGCCACAGCCCAAATAAAATTTGCAGCTTCTAATATATATCAGCTCTTTAAGGAACTTCAGGAGCAAGTGAGAAAACATCCAGGTAAGATTTATATCTTGCATGTCCACTCACATAGTGAGGCCCTATTTTTGATGGGAATTCAAAGGCAGATAGCCTTTTAACTATGTTAGCCAGTACGCCTTTATTTCAGGAGGCCCAGGAATCCCATTTTAAATACCATCAGGCTGCTCAAGCTTTGCGTTTACAATTTGGGATTACAAAAGAGGAAGCTAGGAGCATAGTAAAAAGCTGTACAGCTTGCCTTCCTTTCCCTGCTCCTACACTGCCTCCAGGGAAGAACCCTCGTGGTTTGAGACCCAATGAAATCTGGCAAATGGATGTGACCCATTATAAATCTTTTGGTCGTCTGTCTTTTATCCACGTTGTGGTAGACACCTTTTCAGGATGCACTTTTGCAATACCAGCAGCAAAAGAGACTGCTTGAGTGGTCACTGAATTCCTCACACAAGCATTTGCCATTATGGGTGTGCCACAAGCAATAAAAACAGACAATGGTCTTGCATACACCTCCAAACATTTTGCACACTTTTGTGCACAGTATAAGATTTTACACACCACTGGCATACCCTTTAATCCTCAAGGACAGGCAATAGTAGAGAGGAGAAACAGAGACATTAAGATGCTGCTCCAAAAACAAAAGAAAGGGGGAGCCACAGGTAACCCTAGAGAGCTTCTAAATCTAGCTCTTTATACTATTAACTTCTTGATTTTTGACAAAGATGCACTGGCTCTGGCAGACAGGTTTTATAACCCACCGGAAGGGCAGTGTCCAGTGTGAGCAGCTCCACTATCTTTAGATAATTGCCAGGTGATGTGGAGAGACCCAGAAAGTGGTGAATGGAAGGGACCAGATAGGCTAACTGCTTGGGGGAGAGGGTTTGCTTGTATCTCTACAGGTAGAGAAGGAATCAGATGGGTGCCAACGAGCCGTATTCGCCTTGTCCATCACAGAGAGATGGAGCAGACCCTTGAAATGAAGGAGAAGACCCAAGAAACATCGGGTGGTTCTATTGCTGATTGTGCTCACCATTGAAAGAGTGTGGCAGTTATGGCGTTTGACTCATGGACATAGAAAATCATTGGATTTCAAAACCCTCAGAAATCATTGGATTCTCTGAGACATTAGATTGTTGTAGGACTTTAAATCCCTCAGGAATCATTGGATTCTTTGAGACATAAGACTTGAAAGAGCTCAGGAATCATTGGATTCTCTGAGAAATGATATGACTGTTACAGGACTTCAAAATCTGCTGGAATCATTGGATTCCCTAAGACATAAAAAGACTTTTGCTGGACTTCAAAAACTTGGGGGGATCATTGGATTCCCTAATATGTGAAGCAATGGACAATAGCTTGGTTTTGGATATCTCTTGGCTGCTGAAGAAGATGTATGTGTGACTGCTGTTTACATACTCTCCTTCTAGGACTTCTGGCAATCTTTTACAACACAATGTTGATTCATATTGTTTGTTATACCGTTAATTGGGTGAATAATTCATGTTTGTTACACCACATCAAGCCTGCACTGACTGTGGGGAGAGTCATCACTAATAGCCTCTGCGTTGTTGCTATGTGCTTGTGTAATAATTCCCATGCTGATGGGTTTGTGCATAATAAAACTCTTGAGCACAGAAACCTGCTAGCAACCCCCACTTCCCTTTGGTGCTTTTCATCTCCCTTCCTGAGATGTCAGGGAGGGCATGATTATCTCCTTTTTAGTGCTTTCACCTCCCTTCCTGAGAAGTCAGGGGGGTCGTGATCACCTCCTTTTCGGTGCTTTCACCTCCTTTCCTGAGAAGTCAGGGAGGATGTGATCACCTCCTCTTGGGGGCTCTGACCTCCCTGAGGAGTCAGGGATGGCATGATCACCTGTGTTCAAAAACAAAAGAAAGCGGGAGATATAATGGGCTGAGGCTTGAGTTGATGCACTGAGGTCCCAAGCACATGAGGCTAAATAGTAATTGGACCATACTCTATTAATATATAAGCTTGGAGAAAGAATGACCCCCGCCTACTCTTTGTGCAAGTCCTGATGTGTTGTATAGGAAATGACGATTCTGGTGGGTGGAGGCAAGGGGGTGAAAAAGGAAGGGGAGGAGAGCTCAGCCCTCACTTGCTCTGCTAGCTGGCTTCCTGTCGCAGCTGCCCATATTGCGATTGCAATCCTTCTTGCCCATATTGCTATCACAATCTTTTTTCACCTCTTCACTTGAATAAAGACTGAGGATTTTTTCCCTTAACCTGAGTTCCTGACTCCGGCTGATTTTAAATACACGATCATTACAAAATTTTTTATTATGTGTTTTGTGCCATATCATTGAGGAAAAGATATATTACTTTCTAACCTTATTAAATTTTCTCCAAAGATCCATCATACCTAATTTTTCTAAAATTCTATTCACCAGCTTAACTTCTTTCTTGTTTATTTTGTGGTTAGACTTATCTAGTTCTGAAAGAGGGTGGTTGAGATCTCCCACTAGTATAGTTTTGCTATATGCTATAGTTTAAGTTTTCCTCTAAGAATTTGGATGCTACACCACTTGATGCATATATGTTTAGTATTGATATTTATTCATTATCTATGGTACTCTTTAGCAAGATATAGTTTCCTTCCATATCTCTTTTAATTACGTTTATTTTTGCTTTTGCTTGAGGTGAGATCAAGATGGCTACCCCTGCTTTTTTTTTTTTTTTTACTTCAGCTGAAGCATAATAGATTCTGCTCCAGCCTTTTATCTTTACTCTATGTGTGTCTCTCTGCTTCTAATATATTTCTTGTAAACAACTTAATGTTTTTTAAAATTTATTTTATTTGCCATTTGCTATTATATATAATAAAAAAGGAGTACAAAACAAAATAAAATGAAACAAAAGAGAACATTGTCATGTCCCCAGCAAAACATCAGGGAGGATTAAAAATATATAAGAACTAAGTTACCAGGTCAAGAAAGTATATGTGTTAGTAGAAGAAATTATATTCATGAACATCCATTTTTCTTTACTTCCTTGTAATTTGTTCTTTGGTTCTTCTGAATGTTTGTGTGTTCTCTCACTCCTAAAATCCATTCAAAAGCTTGATCTAGTGTTGAATCTGAAGGAAACCAGGAAAAACTCAGGCAATGTCCTATCCATTCTCTGCCATATTGACTTCACTCCCTACTCTTTTATTTATTGGCAAAACTTCTAATGTATATCCATTACTTGTGATACTTGCTTCTGAATAAAGAGACATTTTAATATCTATACTTTGTAGGATTATTAGCATAAAATGATGCTATACCATCTTTAATGCCATTTCCATGGACAAATTCATATCTGTTTCTGATTTTGAACCACTCAGTAGTGCTAAGAACTTTGCTGGAAAGAGCTTTCTTTTCTGGTTATTCAGTATCTGTGGCTGCTGAGGAGACAATATACCACATGCAGAAGCACTTTCTAGTCTGGATCTCCACAGGGGTTGCTTTTTAGGATGATCACTTTGGGTACTTAGTAGGACCATTGGTCTGGGAAATGTTACTTCCAGGGCTCTTGGGCCTACCTTCCAATGGTGACAGTTGGTGGCAAGGAAGATAGTTCCCTTTTCCACAAGAATTGCTCTCCTCAGTCATGACTGTAAAACCCAGTCAAAGAAGAAAATGAAACTTACCAAGAGGAGCTTATAGAAGACTATATTTCTTACTATCTTAATTAAATCTGTTTAGTGTTTAAAATTGTCCTGAAGACAACTTATGGGGCAATAGCATCAGTAATTGGAAACTAGATAACAGGCAAGAGATGATATAATGTATTTTGACCAAGAGATTGGAAGAATGTTTACTAATGTATAGAAGGGCTTGGATGGGGTAAGTAATGCAGTCTATCAGGGATAAAGCAATAGAGGAAAGATCAGATTTCTCCTTGGAATACTGAGTTTGAGGGAACTAAAGTGGGGGCTCATTAATATAGAGTCTTTGATCTTAGGCAAAAGTTTTTTGATTACTAAATGTCAGTGTAATTAAGTTCTTTCAAAATCCTATGTATTTTATTTTATGCATCTTAAAACAAATTTTCAATTACTCAATGCTAGGAGTTGTCTATGGTCATTTGGGTCTTTTCGCTTTTAAAACAATATTTGGAGAAGGAATCTGTAGGCTTTACTAGTGTGTGGAATAGAGAGATAAGGTGAAGAACTTACAGGAATGTGTGAATTCTTTTTCTATATTTTATTTTCATTATTTCTGTGTTTCCCCTATGACCTGTATAATATGTGCGGGCCCATATTTACTTGAGCCTTGGCCAGCTAAGCCTGAAGGCCCGATTTTCTGTTTCCTAGAAATCAGGTGATTTTGGGGAAACAGAAACCTTCCATTCCAATCTCCCCAAATAGCAGCAACCAATTAGATGCCCCCCTCCCCACTCCCCTTCTCAATGCTCTCTTACTTGTGATGTAATCTCTTGTATAAAAGCTGTGTATCTTTATTACTTCTTTAGTGCTCCTACCACAAGCTTTCTCTTTCCCTTATCTTGTAATGGGATGGCTCATCCTCCGGAGATTTAATAAACAAGCTTTCTACTGAGTGATCTCTGAGTAGTCATTTTGGGTAAGGGTCTTCTACATCCCACACACTAGATAGCCAAAGGGATCCATGATACAGAAAAGATTAAGAACCACTGACTTCCTCAAATGTAAGTTTCTATATTACTTTTGTATTTGTAGCCATAGTCATAGTATATAGTAGATGCTCAATAAATGCTTGTTGATTCATTGCATTGATTTGAGGAAAATCTGTCTTGAGGGAGATGAATTCTTGTTGAATGGGATAAATTTGAGATAACCTAGAGGAAACTCTGTTACTAGGGTGCAACACTAGAGCAAGTGTTTTTAATCTTCTCTCTCTCTCTCTCTCTCTCTCTCTCTCTCTCTCTCTCTCTTTCTCTCTCTCTCTCTGTCTCTCTCTTCTCTCTCTTTCTGCTGAGGCAATTGGGGTTAAGTGACTTGCCCAGGATCACACAACTGGGAAGTGTTTTTTGAACTCATGTCCTTCTGACTTCAGGACTGGTGCTCTATCCTCTGCACTACCTAGCTGCCTCTAATCTTTTCTTCTTTCATGGATCCCTTTGGAAGTCTATTGAAGATTATTGACCCCATCTCAGAATAATATTTTTAAGTGCCTAAAATGTAATACATAGACTATAAAGAAAACCAATTATAGAAATACAATTATAAAAATAGTTTTAAAACAAGTTTCACAAACACTAGGTTAAGAACTACTGCCTAGGGAAACTAATGCTTACACACTTATATCCTTTTTTCCTTTCCTAGTTTTCAGTTTCTCTTAACAAGGACTTTCTATGCTTTAGCATGGACCAATTGTCAGCTAGAGTTTTGTGACATCATCAGTTACCAGGTGAAGCTATTAAGTGAAGAGGCTTTTTCTGTAGGGGAAGGATGTGGTTTGTCAGTCAATCTGAGAAGGCATTTAGTGGTATGGGCTGTCACTAAAAGGAAGCTTTGGAAAAATAAGAGAAAGGGCTGTGGAGAAATTTAATCTAACTGAAGGATTTTATGCACAGTTTTGAAAGTTGTGTGGCAGAAATATTAAGGATCTAAAATAAATGTATTGTTAACTACTTGATCCTAAGAGCTTTCTAAGGTCATTTGGATATTTTCTCTTTTTAAAAATGTTTTGTTAATTAAAAAACCTTACATTTTGAATTTATTACATTCTTATAAAGGGTACATAAGAAAGATTTCTAGTTTTGTGTACAATTTTCATTTGTTGTCCTAATATATATATGGAGTTACTCATTCTATTTAGTGTTTATTAAATTTAGAACAAAAGTTTTAAAAATAATACAAATCTTAAAAAAAGAAACCCACATTTAGAGTAGGGGTGAGGATAAGATGGTCAAGATAAGCAGAGGCTATGGAAGCAAAAATGGGGGAGAAAATCAGTGAGGATCAAGAAAGTGCTTAGGAGGACAGTAATGAAGGCTGGGATATATGGTTGTGGAGGGGTGTGGAGGCTCCTGGAATGGAAGACATCAGCATGGGGTAAATGATATGACAAAATTTCAGCTAGGAATACTGACTGAGGGGAAGGGAGATACTGAGATGCTCAAATGAGGTAAGAACAACTGGATAAGTTAACTGAACAAAAGGAGATCAAGTCTTCATTAGAATTTATAGTTTATAACATTTGGGAAGTATGTAGTACAAATGTCATTTACATTTTAAATAGGAGGAACTCAGAGAAGTTTGTATGTTTGTTTTTCAGTCATATGACAAAGTGTTAGGTAGTAGGAAATAAATTACCTGAAGGCAAATTTGCAGTGGACAGGGTAGAAATGAATTGAAGAAACATGAAGCAAGTGGAAAATAGTAGGAGGGAAATTAATAATTTCATGAATTACTAGTTTATACTAAGGCATATGCCTGCGCTTTTCTGCCTCTGTGACTTTGCTCAGCTTGTTTCCCATGCTTGCATTGCTTTTCTACACCCCCTCTATAAGTTGAATTCTTATCCATTTTCTGAGATGAAATGCTATCTCCTTCAGGAAATTTTCCCTGATTTACATCATTGGTGATAACTTTTCCTACTTTGGACCTCATCTAACCCTTGTTTTTCTCCTCTCAGGTATATTCACCTTAACTGGTTTTTTTAGATTATTTATGTATCTCTAAAATCTCCGTATTAAGTTACAGAAAGCAGGAAATCACTAAAGTGATGTCTAATTGAATAGGATGTTAGAGTTAGAAGGCAAAGTAGAGAGATAAAAAAAGATGTTTAACTTCAAAGAGTTGGAAACTGTGGACAGTGGGAATGTGTGGAGGATTTGCTGGTGATGGTGACAGGAGAATTCTCAGTAGCTTTTGTGTTTTCCACGGCCTGATACGTACTGGTCAACAGCAACCACAGCGGCCAATATGTTCTCTCTTGCTGAGTCTGAAGACTACATGAAGGAATAAAAAAAAATCCATTTATTATATACTTGTTCAGTTGTTTCAATCATGTCCCCATTTGGGATTTTTCTTGGTAAAGATACTGGAATGATTTCCCATTTTCCTTCACCAACTCATTTTACATTGTGGCAAATGTAAACATGACAAACGTGGAAATTGTGACAGAGTTAAAGGACTTGGCCCAGGGTCACACAGTTAGTGAGGGTCTGAGGCCAGATTTGAATTCAGGTCTTCTTGATTCCAGCTTTGACACTTCATTGTGGCCCTTATCTGTCATACACACACACAAACACACTTACACACACATGTGTGTGTGTGTGTGTATATATATATATATATATATATATATAGAGAGAGAGAGAGAGAGAGAGAGAGAGAGAGAGAGAGAGACTCACACAGACACATATCTATGTGCTAAGTGCTAGGGATATAAATATGCAAGAAGGACAGCCCCTGTCCTTAAGCTGCCCACATCCTAAGAGAGTAGACAACATATCTGGGGTGTAGATATCCCCACTTCATTTGCCACGAGCTGTCCTGCTTGTTTTTGATTCTACATCATTTTCATCGTTATCTCAGCCTTGGAAGACTCAGCATCTTGAGATTGCTTCAGCTTTGTTGTTCACACCTCATCAGTGCCCTCAGTCACTTCTGCTGGACAGTGGAGCAAAAACCTCCTCTTATAGTCTCCCTTTAAAGAGAGCTCAAAATCTCAGCCATCTCTTCATCCGCCACCAGCTGCTCTGCTTGGTTTGGGCTCTACCATGTTGCCTTCCTCCCCTTTCATCTTCCTTTTCTGTTTTGTCTTCCCACATTAGAGTATAAATTCCTTGAAGTTAGGGACTGTTTAACTTTTTCTTATTGGACCCCTTATACTTAGTATAGTATATATCTATAGTATACACTATATTATATATAATAATTATTTACATGAATACTTTAATTAAAATAATTAACATTATTATAGATACATTATAGTATACAGAGTACAGTATTATAGCATATATCTGACACATTGTAGGAACTTAATAGCAAATGTGGATTGTATTTTATTCTTCCTTTGATTCCTGGATCCTAGAGTTATAACTGGGGAGGGACAGCTGGAGCTTTGCCCCAGAGTGCTGACACCCTGTTTGAATTTCTCCCCACAGATCTGAGTGTCTTAGTCCTCTGCAGGCTTATGCTGCATGATGTAATCCTGCATCACTTCCAGCCAAGGACCCCTCCCAGGCTGCCAGTTCCATCCCACTCCCTTTCCTCCAAAGCACCAGGGAATATTGACCAGATTCTCACCAATTTTCCCTAGGGATGCTTCCAGAATTGAATTCTTTCTTTGCAGCACCACTTTTCTCCCACCCCCTAACCTCCATCTGTTTTTATCCCAAGTAAAATAATTCCAGTAAAGGTTTTACTGGATTCCTCTCCTCCACTCCACTCAACCCCAGCGTGGCCCTCATGCATGTGACACCTCTCAGGTGATGACACAGTTCTTAGGGCAGGAATTTGTAACCTTTTTGTGTGTCATGGACCCCTTGGGCAGTCCAATAAGTCTTTGTAGAATGTTTTTAAATGGATAAAAGAAAATAATGTGATTATAGAGGTAAGCAATTATGTTGAAATAGTTTTAACTTTTCAAAATCCTTGTCTCAGAGTGCGCTTGGTCCTGATATCTGCTGGCCACCACCTTGAGATCTTCCTGGTGGGAGAGGGATGTTGTAGAAAGGGCCCTGGATCTCAGACCCCAGTTGTCTTGGGATTCATTCAGAGTTAAAACAGCAACTGTGAAATTTGCTTCCAATTTGTCCCAAACCTGCTGATCATTCCTCTTCTAGGAAGAAAATGGCAGTGGAAGAGCAGAAATGTCTCTAGAGGAGGAAAGGCATCAGTACTCAAAAGAAAATGTCTTTTGAAATGGGGAGAAAGGCCAGAGCCAGAACTGGAGTTCCTGGTGACTGCACGAATCCTTTCTGTCAGGCAGATAGCTTCTTTGTATGGAGGCTGGAAGGGGAAACACTCTAGGGAAGGACAATATTCTTGGGAATTTGAATTCCTATCCTCCATTCCTTCTGCTTCGTCTGGGTTAAAGTCAGGTGCTCTCAGCTCCTGTTTCATGCAGCCTTGCTGAACAAGAACTTTCCTCAGTTCCCTAAAAAATTGTGCTGGCCAATCAAAAGCCAGAGAATCTGAAACTTCATTAGTTACTAGAGAAAACTGTTTTTTGAAGATCCCATTTGGTTGCTTCTCTCCTCCCTCGCAGAGGAAATGTGTAGTTCTGTGACCTCCAGGAAGCGTCTTCTCCAATATTTCTTTGTTATCATCTTCACCTCCACTCTGGTTTCTTACACATTCAGCCCCAACTAGGATAGGTCTGGTTCTGTCCCTTCTCATTTGTAAAGATCACTGACAGCTCAGGAGAAGGGACAGTGAGAAAGGTGAGATCTCACACTTGCACAGTGCTAAGCAATTTTCAAAGAGATTTAACTTACTTTATCCTAGTCTATCCTCACAATGCCCCAGTGCAGCCCCCATTTTGCATATAAAGAAACTGAGACTCAGAAGACAAAGTGACTTTTTCAAAGTTGCACAGCTAACAAATGGAACAGCTTAGAGCCAAGCACAATTCTTTTGCCTCTAAGTTCAGTACATTGCCTACTAGATGAAATGCAGGAATTCAGTAAGATATGTGTATGTGTTTATACCCCAAACTTCTTTTTATTATTGTCCATTCTTTCCTCCATTGATCCACTTTCTGACATTAAGTCTTCTTCTTGTCAAGCCCAATTCCTCTTATTGTGTTTTGGATCTTTCCCCTTCCCTAATTCTCTGGAAGTTTGTCTTTTAATCACATTCTGTCTCTGTCTCTCTCTCTTTTTCTCTCTGACCCTCCCCGCTTTCTATTTCTCTTCTCTCAACTTTAATCTCAATTTACTAGCTTCTTCCAGTTTTCTAAGTTTTCACTATTCTTGAAAAACCATTATCATGACACATCTTCAGATTAATTCCATATCTCTCTTCCATTTCATGGCTAAACGCCTAAAAATGATGTCTCTTCTCATTGAATTTAATTCTTCACTCCTACTTCCTTACATCTCACTTAATTTTTAATTCCTTAAAATAGGACTTCTAACTCTACCATACATCTGAAACTGTTGTCTCAAAAGTTATTGACCTAGTCAGGAAGCGGGGAATAGAATTATTCTCAGTTCTTGAAAAAAGAGCTGCAGTATTCTGAGATTTCTGAGAAAATTGCAAATTACAGAAAAAAAAATTTTGAGGAACCTGTATGGGGAAAACACTTATTCATGCCTTGAAGGATATCCTTCAACTAATGGGAAGAAGAGGAAATGGTAGCATCATCTGTCTCCAACAGATAGCACCTAGCAGTTTGTCCACTTTTGGGATTTAAATAAATCATTAGTGTAGAAAGATAATATTTAGAGTATGTGAGTGGGGGAGGGGGCAGAGAGAGATAGAGAGACAGAGAGAGACATGCACAGAGAGAGAGACACGCGCACATACACACACATACAGAGAAAGAGAGACAGAGACAGAGACAAGAAAGAGGAGAGAGAGGGAGAGAAATAGAGAGAGACAAAGACAGAGACAGAGAGACAGAGACAGAAAGAGATAGAGATAGAGAAAGACAGAGACAGAGAGAGAGAGAGAGAGAGAGAGAGAGAAAAGGAGAGAGAGAGAGAGGAAGAGAGAGAGGAAGAGAGAGAGAGAGAGGGAAAGAGAGAGAGAGAGAAAGAGAGAGAGAGAGAGAGAGAGAGAGAGAGAGAGGAAAGAGAAGAAAAAAAGAGAGAAAAAGACGGAGACAAAGAGATGGAGATAGAGATAGAAACAGAGACAGAGACAGAGTTACACAGAGGCTGCCTGCATAGCAGGAAAGTTGGAATGTGGAGTAGAGGAGAATCAGGAATTCCACATGAGAGTTTAGTGAGGTTTAGATAACAGATGGAGGGAGTTAGGAATGGGGACAATGGGGGCAAGATGTCCATGTTTGTCTGACCAGTTCTTAGGGCAGGATGTGAGAGCAACTTGGCTCCCAGCCAGAGCCTGTGGCTGAACCATGGGGAGGGAGAGGGAGAGGAGTCCATGCTCAGGCCTGCGTCAGCCATGGGAGGGAGCTGGGTTCAGCATCCTAGCATCAGCATCAGCATCAGCATCAGCATCAAGCATTTACCAGGTACTGAGGCTCAGTGATTCAGTGACTCGGTGCATTTATCACTTTGGTAGTTGAGGATTAAGGACAAAGATGAGCAAAACTTGACCTGGGATTGACCATAAAGGCAGAAAAAAGTGTCCTTACATGGCCAGGCCATGAGATCATTCCATCCCAGTGATGTATCTAAAAAATCTCGGCTCATTGTAAGCTCTCCCAGTGACTCGGTACTGGCAGTAGCTTGTGATGTACACTGGTCTTTGGCACCTTCTTGTAATTTCTCCCCATTTCTCCCTCCCTCCCTTTACTCTCCCAGTCTAGGTACAAAGCCCCCCTGTCTCTCTTTACTTTTATATTCATCCCAGAACAAAGAACCCTAATTTTCCAGTCCTTCCCAGCTCCTTCTTACCATCCAAGCCCCCACCATACATTCAAATACTATGTGTCATTCCAGTAAGTTGTCTACTTGTGACCTCATGGACTAATAAACCCTATTTTAGTTGTTCGATTCACTCCATAAGCATTTATTGAGTGTCAGTTATATGCAAGAAACTGTTCTAGGCCTGGGGATACAAAAATAAAACAAAAGCCAGTCTCTCCCAGAGAGGAATTTACTTTTGACTGAAAGATTCAGCAAATGTCTTTAGCAGCTGTGGCACCTCTCCCTTCCCCCCCTTCCCCCCCCCCCCCCCCCCCCCCCCATCACACAAAGATTAATCTGAACAGCTTTGCTAAGTTCAAGGTTATCTATGGGTCCTTGTTGTTTAGTTGTGTCTGATTCCTTGTGACCCCATTTACCATTTTTCTTGGCAAAGATACTGGATTAGCTCGCTATTTTCTTTTATAGCTCATTTTATAGATGAGGAAACTGAAACAAACAGGGTTAAGTGACTTGCCCAAAATCACATAGTTAGTGAATGTCCGAGGTCAGACTTGAAATCAGGAAAATGAGTCTTCTACATTTCAGGCCTGGAACTCTCTCCATTGTGCCATCCAGCTGCCCCTCTGTTTATGGGTTCACAGACACTCTAAACAATAGCTCCCCAACCAACCCCTATGGGTACTTTTGCTCTAGGCAATCAGAGGAGAGAATTGCCTCAAATAAATGATGAAGAGATTATCTGGAAGGGAATGTAATTTTGGCTGCCAGTCTGAAAGGCCAGTCCCAGCCACAGCGGAATCTAAAGGGAAGGTTTAGAGACGGGGGAAAAATGACTAGTCAGAAATCCAAACCAAGAGCAGAGGAAGAATAAGATAATCAGGAGAACAAAGGTTATAGAAGCAGGAGACTAGAGAAAACCTTGGGACCCAGGACAGGTAAGAAGAGCAATGGTCAGGTGTAGGGCTGAGTGAAACAAGGAGAGATTGAAATGGGGAAGTCAGGATAGAGTGGGGTAAATGACATCACAGGATTTCAGACTGGAATGTGGAATTGTGTGGAATAGAGATAAAGTGAAGAATGTTTAAATTCCTTTTCTGTATTTTATTTTCTCTAGGTCTCTGTGACCTGCTTAAGTATGTTGAGTGTTAGCCAATATTTACTTAGATTTTAGATATATGTAAAATGATGACATTTATCACTGTTCAAGTTATCAATATTTAGGCTACTAGCTGAAAGCTGTTAGTCTGATAATCTGAAAACTTGAAAGTCTGATGTATGGTTCTTCCCGCAACCAGGGAATCTGCTGTTTTTTGGCACGAATAACATTCAATTAAAGAGAGGCGGGCACCCTCTTATCTCTTATGTTCTCTTATTATATCTCTTATTATCTCTTAACTATCTCTTAATGTTCCCCAACTCATGATGTAATCCTTTGTAACTAAAACCTATAAAAACTGTATATCTTTTTCTAATTTTTTAACCCTTCTACCGTGAACTTTCTCTCTTTCCCTCCTCCCGGTGGAATTGCTCATTCTCATGAGAATTTTTTAAATAAAACAACTTTTCTGCTTTTTACTTCGAGAAGTCTCTGAGTAGTCATTTTTGGATAGGATTTTCAATCCCTCACAGAATGAAGGCAGGAGAGGGAGGGAAATGCTCAAATGAAGAAACAGGAATCTCCCTCCTAACTGGCCCAGGCTACATTCAGCATCAGCACCAGGTGTGAGGGAAGCTCCCAGCTGATGTCCTAGATGTGGGTGACGATTGCCTTCCCAGGAAGAGAATGGAGGGAGGCAGACAGGGATGTTATCCGAGGAAGGAAGCAGGCCCACAGAACTCTACAGGAAATGTCTTGGGAATGAGGAGAGGGAGCAGAACCAGGACTGCAGTTTGTGGTGACCAGATGCTGGGACTCTTTTAGGGAATGAATTCTGTCTTTCAGGGGACAGGAAGAGAAGTTCCAGATTAGGGAGAAAAACCAGGGAAGGGGTCTGAGGAATCTGAATCCCCCCATATTTCCACTCATTCTGCTGAGCCTGGGCTACAGCTAAGTGCTTCCTGCTCCTCCTCCATATAGCTCAGCTCAGTGGGGACTTTCCAAGCTCAGCTCCCTAAATGACTGTCCAGGCCAATCAACAGCCAAAGAACTAGCAGTTCATTAGTTTCTGGTTAAAGCTGTTATCTGAGGATCCCCTTGCCTTGCTTCTCTCCTCCCCTAGCTCCTGAGGTCTCTTTCAGCTTCTCCCCCAACATCATTCTTTTCTACCTTCCTCTCCACATCCCTCAGGTTCTCACATGTCTCACCCCAACGAGGGTAATAGACCCAGCTCTGGCCCTTCTCCTTTGGAAAGATTCCTGTCCTGTCATTAGGAGGGGGAGTAATGATGATGATGAAGATGATAATGATTTTTACACTGTGGGGCAGCATTTTGATTTATAAATCTACAATTTAAACTCGTGTATATTGCAATGTACTTTTATTTATTTGATTAAATGTTTCCCAATTACATTTTAATCGGATTTGGTTCCACTCAGGAGTTTTGAAGATCATAGGTAGCCCACAGCTGTGGGTTTGACGCCCCTGTCTTACACTACAAAGGTGCTGTTCAATTTAGAGAGTTTTACTCTCCCGAGGCTTCTCTCTTCCCCAAGCCCTGTGAGATCAGTAAATATCTCCATTTTACAAGTGAGAAAACAGGATCAGAGTGGAAATAACACAGCTAATAAATAGAATATCTCAACAGGAACCCAGTTCTGTGGACTTCAAATTCAGTTGCTTTCTATCATTCTGTAGTCCTGTATTCTGGGGCTTTATATTCAATTCTCCAAGCCTTTGATGCTCTCTCCTAAACATTATAGATAGCTAGGGAGTGTATTCTCTCTGCTCTACAGGAATTTCATCCTCTTCAAAATTGTAATAAACTCCTTCCTCATTTCTTTCTCAGGTACAGAAATACAGGGGGTCTTTCTCAATTCCCCCTTTTGGGTTAGGATGGGTATATTGTACCCAGGGCATGTGGGGGCAGTGTCCCTGCCTCATTCCAGATTTCTTTTTTCTGATTAATCCGTCAGTCAGTCAACAATTATTTATTATGAATCAATACGTGCTTTTCCATAATGTAGTGATTGAAGTCAGTTCCAATAGATTTGTGATAGAAAGAGCCATCCACATCCAGAGAAGAGAAGTACAGAGACTGAATGTGGATCAAAGCATAGTATTTTCATTTTTTTTGTTTGTTTGTTTGCTTGGTTTTTTTCTTTTGATCTGATTTTTCTTGTGCAACATGATGAATATAGAAATATGTTTAGAAGAACTGAACATGTTTAACCTGTATTGGATTGTTTGCTGTCTTAGAGAGAAGAGAGAGGAAAAGGGAGGGACAAAAATTTGGAACACAAGGTTTTGTAAAGGTGAATACCAAAAACTATCTTTGCATGTAGTTGGAAAAATAAAATACTATATAAAAAAAGTTTGAATGTGCCAGTCACTCTCATATAACTGCATGTATATACTTTGAAATTTCTAGTTCTCTCATCCCCAGCCTGTGTTTCTTCATTTGGCTTGTCCTAGGAATGGAAGGGAATAATGACCCATTTATATACTCTATATACCAACACTATTCTAAACGCTTTTCTATTTTTTTTTTACAAATGAAGGCGGTTGTAACTACCCGCACTAACACCCAGGACACCCCAGAATCAGCAGGAGTCGGGATAAGCAAAAGTCCCTCTTTATTCTTGGTTTTACATGCAGGATTGAATAGGATGGAAGCAGAATCTCCACACTGGTCTTCTTCCTCCTCTACCGACAAAGTGACTCTGGCTCGTTTTACTCCACCCCCTAGTCCCGTCTACAATCCTGTCTATATACCAATCATTGAGCCAGCACGGATAGTGGGAAGGACCATTTTCCAAGCATATGCCCATAGAGTAGTGTCCAATCAGAAGTTAGCCTCAAGCACTCAACAGTCCCAACCTCAGTGCATCAACCCAATAGTCTCAGCCCTCTACATTATCTCTTTGAACATTTTTTTTATCTTACTCCATTTACTTCTGTCCTCCATACCTAGCCTATAGAATGTTACCTCCAGCCTTCCCAAGAAATGAAGAACATCTGCTGTAAGCTCCTTTTTCTCTTTTTCTCACCTTAAAGTTCTTCTAGAGTAGAGTGTCTTTTATTCTTCCCTCTTTGCTCCTGTCTCTTACATGGTCCTTCTCATTGCCAGGACCATCCCCTCCTCTTGAGGTATGATCTTCTTTCCTTTTTTCATCCTCTGGGAACTATCTTTTTGGGAGGCTAATTTTAGGTTTGGAATTTGCATTCAACAGGTACAGACTTAAAGGGAATGAGTACAAGTTGATTATTGTTCAGAACCTTGATTCAAGCAGGACATAAGGGAAGAGGAAACTTACAACACAAAAGTAATAGTGATCACTGTAACAATAAAGACAATATTAGAATGAAAGAAACAAACATACAACATCACCACTTCATAGAACATCTGGCTGGGGAAGCCTGAATCTCAGTCAGGGATCAGGGTGCAATCTGATGAGGAAAGGATCCCAGGAGAAGCCCCCTCCCTGGGTGAGGCTCCAGCAGCCCTCTGGACAGAACAGCTTTTCAGATGTGGGGGCTTCCATCTCGAGGGACTCATCAAGGTAAGTAGTTTATTCATTCTTTTATGCCAGCTGATTTCACCCATGGAACTGTCCAGGTTTCCAGGGTGAAACATGTCAAGATTCAAAGGAAGGTCTGTAATGGAGCACAGGAAAAGTGTGCTGCTTTCCCTCTGCCTCCCAGCATCTTACCCAATAATTGCCTGCAAATTCTCATGTTCTCATTATGAGGTTATAATAAAAGGATCTGGCTGACATTTGTTAAGATTCCTTAAAATCACAGAAAATACTCCAAGGACATGGCCAAGGTTTCTGACACCCTTTAACCATCTTTTCTCTCTTTCTCATCCCCAGTCTTTCTCACGATGCAGATTTCTTCCTATTAACATGTTCATGTCTCCTCCATCTTTAAAATATTTTTACTTTAGCATGCCCCCTGTTCAAATAAGATCTACTTTCAAGGTTGTTCCTATCTTTTAATCACTTTAAATCTGATTCTGACTTTACTACACAACTAAAACTGTTCTCCGCAAAGTTATTAATCCTCTGGGCATGGGGACGCATATCTGTAATCTCAGATTCAATGAGGTTGGGGAAGTTGGTGGATCTCTGGAGCTCAGGAGTTCTGAGTTGTGGAGGCATATGATGATCCACTGTCTGCACTAAATTCAACATTTATATGGTGAGACCCAAGGAGGGAGGCCAAGGGAGACCCCTGCTTGCTTAGGGAGGGGACAAAAGAAATCAGATCAGACATGGAATCAAAGATGTGCAGATCAGAAGTGGGAAAGAGTTTGGGAATAGATCCTGTATTTCCAGCCTCAGAAAATAGGCAAGACCCAGATTTTAGACAAAATAATATACATTATACAAAATAATAAATTTCAACTGCTACATCTTATATTCTTAATCCTCATCTGTTTCCTCAGAAAATAGGGAAAGACTTGGACTTATGAAGGAAGATGTCATTCACAGAATTCTCTGTGGTTGTGGATGTTGTTAACCAGTCTTTCTGTTATGCCACAGTTCTCTTTAACTGTCCTGACTCAGTTTCCTTGTA
>MU176781.1:183742-204508 GCA_016696395.1 Antechinus stuartii | reverse complement strand
GGGCTGATCTTCTTGGGGGTCGGCCTCATTGTCCACAAGAGGAGCCAAGGTGAGAGACTCTGGGGGGAGCCCTGGAGCCCCCCGCCCTCCATGATCTCCTACAGGGCAGAGAGGATCCTGGATTGTGCCAGAAATCTGACCCCGGGTCAGGGGGAGGGGTGGTCTGGTTCTGGCTCTGGCTCCTCCTCCCCAGGACCTTGTAGAAAGGGGATGAAGGGGCCGGATCCCAGGGCTCAGGGGTCTTAGGGAATCCTGTATTCACCAGTAGAGATGGGCTTGGGAGGGGTCTCAGCTTCCAGCCTCTACTCACACAGTTGTAGAGGGATGGATAAAGCAACAGTTAAGTGTGTCAGTGTCAGGAGCCCCCTGTCCCACAGTGCTCAGTTTCCTTGGCTTCTGTGACTCTAAAATTTACAAGTATCTATGTCTGTCTCCTTTCCTTTCCCAGGAAATCGGGGTTCACAACCAGCCGGTAAGATTCTCCTACCAGGTTCTCATAGCTACAGTCTGTGCCCCGGGGGGCCTGAAGCTAAGAAGAGACAGGGGCCCCTTAGTAGGAACAAGTGGTTCTCCTGGGGGCTCAGACCCACATGGGGACTCTAATGCTACTGTTCTCTCTCTGCAGGGCTCCTGAGCTGATCCCCGAAGCTGTGTCCCCGGAGCTGTCACTTCTCTCAGTCTTTTTCTCATGTTTGGGGGCCTCCTGCTTGTTCCCAAAGCTCCAGGAGGATAGCTCCCTGACCCCTTCCCTGGAATAGCTCCTTCCCTGCACCTTCTGAATTCTTTGGCAAATTTCCCCAACAGCCTCAGAGACCCCTTTTACCCTCCTCTCTTTCTGTACCAGGGTTTTATCATTTTTGTCCCTTGAGCCTTCCCCCATAATTAGGAGGCTGAGAATCAGCTGATCCTTGGTGACACAGAGAAGGGGAGCAGACGGAGGAAGCTTCAGCACTTGGGATTCGTAGCATCTGTCAAATAGAGAAATGCCTCCAGAGGTGAAGATTGCCATCCATGCTCACCTGGTGCCTCTTGTCCATTTCCTTCCATGATTCCTGCAGAGCTGATTACCCAGCATGCTTCTGGTCTTCCTCTACATTTCTTGACGTTAAATGGAGACCAAGTCCCTTGTGGTGTCTGCCCAGAAATCCTTAGCTTTCCCTATGTGATGGCCCCCCTCATTCTGTTGATGTTCTCTCTGGTGACTTTCCTTCTATCACTTCTGCTCTATTCTTTTTTTACAATCTGCTGTAGCCTCTGGTTCCCTCTCATGTATATCTCCATTAAACTTTTAACAAATTAAAGTTTTAGTAATACCTTTTGTGTTTATGTTATATTCATATACCCTACCCCCTGTAGCTTTCCCTTGTAGCAAAATTTTTACTCGACCTCTACAATAACCATCACATACATCCCATATATCTAAATGTATATGTGTAATAGAGACCCCTAGTGTTCCCACTTCTTCCCTGAAATGTTTATTTTCTCTTTTCATCATTTTCCCTCATCCCTCAGTTTTTTAGTCTCAGGTATGTTTCTTTCCTTTCCTGCTTCTGCTTACAATGTCAGCGCCACACCAAAAACTGAATCGCTTCCATGTGAATTGTCTTAGGAAGATCCTTAAGATCACCTGGCAGGAAAAGGTACCAGACACCCAGGTCCTTTCCCACACTAACTTGCCGAGCATTCAGACATGGCTGCTCTAAACTCTAGTGGCCACATTGTTCCAGTGCCCAGTGTGTGCTTGCCAAAAAGACTTTTATGGAGAACTCACATAGGGCAAGGGCTCACCTGGTGATCAGAGAAATAGTACAAGGGCTCTCAAGGAGTCTCTTAATAACTTTAGAAGTGATTGCAGGATATTGGGAGGCACTGGCATAGTATCACCCAGCATGGAGTGCCCTCATCCCAGGTGTTGTGCTTTATGAGCAGAAGTAAAGTAGCTCAGAAGAAAAGTGAGATGTGGAGTTAAGAGAATCCATCCAGATGTTCATATTTGTGCCGACCTGTGGTAGAGCATTCTGAGCTTGTATTGGTGAATCGGCCACAGTCAGACTCACTGTGATTTGACTCTTAATACAGTGATTTCCTATTGGTTCCCTTCAAGAATTGAAGGACAACAATTTTCTCCACAGATGTTATATTAGTTCACAGATTCACAGATAGGCCATCAACCTGTCCTTGTATTGTCCTTCCCATGTCAACCATTTTCATGTGTTATCAAGTTGGATGGTTTCCTGGGGAAGATAAGAAACCTCAGTGTTATTTTTATTTTGATTTCTCATTGTTAGGGATTTGGAGCAAAGTGAGATCTATTTATTTCCTTTGATCATGTCCTTACTGGCAAAAGCTCTTGGTTCTGTAGATTTCTGTTCATTTTCTACATGTTGGATAAAAGATGTTCACCAGAGACATTTGATGCAAAGATATTTTTCTCCAGCAACATTTCCAACATTAGTATTATCAAGCAAGGCTTCTGAATTTGGGGTAATCAAAATTGGTTTTTCTTTTCGGTTTCCTATAGTTCTTATTAATAATCTCCCCACAAACACACACCTTGGACGTAGTTATGAAATCTACTTCTAATCATTTTGTGGACCTTTGGTAGAAGTTTGTTAAGCTTGTTATCAGTGACAGTAACTGAGCCTTATCCAGAATCTCCCTAACTTTGTGATATTTGAGGTAAGTAGAAGGAAATTATACATATTTTTTAAAATCACCAGACCATGAGCCCATAACATGTAGCAGGAAATGCTTTCTAAATGAATGTTTTTTTGTGACCAATTTGTTTCCATGCAGGGGATGGGGTTGCACAGAACTTATTTTTCCTACTGATGTTTTTGGGAGATCATTCATGACTGAGCAGAAAGGTCAGAAGAGGTAGAAATGGGCCTGCTGGGCCTCCTCTTCCTTGTATCCAAGTTGAGGTTTTTTCCCTCTTTGGAGAAGTCTATCAGTGCCAGAGCAGTAAATGGGAACTGGGGAGATGTGGGGAGAGTGGCAGCTCCCTAAAGGACTGGTAGGGCATGAGGCACCCAAGGTTGTTTAGCTGCTTTTCCTTCTTATGTAGAGACAATGTCATCCCTGAGTGATGTTTCAGCTTTCAGGTTCCCATAGAATCTAATCTGTTGGAATGTTTCTTTCTTATGTCCACTAAGGAACACTTGGAATTCCTAGAACATTCTTTTATTTGGGCTGATAGGAATCTCATGTGTGAAATCATCATTATTTAAACAAATATCTTAGGAATTTGGGGATGTAGAGTAAAAGCAGTGAAACAAGTCACTCTTGGAAGCAAGGACCTGAATGATTGACGGGAGCAGGTGAATGCCAAGAGAATTCCCTTTAGCTTCTTGTGTGACCTGTCCATTTGCCAGGGGCCTGTCCTGTTGGGGTCCTCAGCTAGTGCAGACCTGCTGATACCAGCTGGTGTCTGAGCACTTATCCACAATTATCGTCGCCTCTATGACCTTCGGATGTCTCCAGATATGACAGAACAGTTCTGACACCCCTTATGCAGTTAGAGAAGCTTTATTGCTTGGTTACATCATCTTGTCTCTCTCTCTGCTTCCTCTCTCTCCCTCTGCTGTCCTGTACTTATGCCTCTCTCATCTCCCCTGCCAACATGCCCTAGCAACAAGTACGTGTTTAGCTTGTGTTTCCAGGAGCCCAACTCCTGAGGCGGTGGGGGCGATCTCGATCTGGTGCATGCTCAATGCCTGTCCTGGTGTGTCTACAGGGTGTGTGCCCCGGATCTGCAGCCAGTGAGGCAGAACTCACACCCGAAGTCTCAACATCCCTTCCCGAGGGTGAGCTGACTGAGATCCAACCAGCCAAAGGCCACAAGAGTTAGAGAGCACAAGACTTGTCTTTGCACAGACTTGTTGCCTTTGCAAATGGGCCCTTGTGTGCAAGGTACACGATGAAGGGTCTCAAGATTAACGTAGACTCTTGTTATTCTGTTCCCTAGCATTCTTGTTGCTAAGTTCCCTAGCACTGTTCCTCTGGCATATTCTTTGATGAAAAAGCAGTAATTTCTTTTGATACATTTCCTAGCAATGAGTTTTGATCTTTGATCATCAATTATCGATCTGGATCTGGCTGTTTGGTCTAAACCCTTTATTTTATAGAACAAAATGAGGCCCTTCAAGATTAGTCAAGTTAGATGAGAGAACATTAATTTGTGTACTTAAAGATTTTAAAGTGTAAAGTGGATTTCCCTAAATTTCCCCAAGCCACGTGGAGGTAGACCATACCTTTTTTTTTTTTTTTTTAATTTTATTTAATAATAACGTTATATTGACAGAATCCATGCCAGGGTAATTTTTTTTTTTTTACAACATTATCCCTTGCACTCGTTTCTTAGACCATACCTTTTTTACAAAGTCTAGAGCCACCTAAAAAGAGTTTTGGGACTATGGGGGTTCCTCAAGGTGAAAGCAGAAAGGAATTTTATTATGATCTCACAAAAAAGGGCATCTCAAGAAACTGGAATCTGAGTGAGTGCCCATCAGTTGGAGAATGGCTGAATAAATTGTGGTATATGAATATTATGGAATATTACTGTTTTGTAAGAAACATCCAGCAGGATGATATCAGAGAGGCCTGGAGAGATGTACATGAACTGATGCTGAGTGAAGTGAGTAGTGTAGGAGACCAGCTCCAGTGAATAGGATGAGTTTGGGCATGTGAATAACATGAGCTGGGCAGGATTTTTATAAGCAGTTTATTTATTGATCTGAGAGCCAGAGTTTACATGCTCTTTAAGCTAGTGTTACATTAATACCAGAATTAAGTTAATGTTGCATTAAACCAGACATCTCCAGGTGGCACTGTATATGTCCCATAGTTAATGTATGAATCATACTTTGACATTTCAGTTTGACATTAACTCTAGACAATAACCAGCAGTAACAAATACTTATAATAACAGAGTTGTAAACAGTGTAATTGTGATGCCTTGCTCCTGTTACATTCATTCTTCACCAAGATTATCCTAAATCTATCTCCAGCACATCTTTCATTGATTGTTATGGGAAACATTGCTTTGAACTTTGCATCCTTACAGGGAGCAGGTCTCAAGTTATACTTGGGCCTGACTCTTCTTGTATGTGCACTTATTCAATACTGGCTCTCTATGGAGAAGAACCAAGAGAACATGGTTCACAGCAACAAGATTATGTGATAACCAACTCTGATGGATGTGGCTCTTCACAACAACGGGGTGGTTCAGGCCAATTTCAATAGACTTGTGATAGAGAGAAGCATCTGATCCAGAAAGAGAATTATGGGGACTGACTGTAGATCACAACATGTTTTGTTGATGTTTGCTTGCTTCTTTCCCTCCTCAATTTTTTTGCCTTTTTGATCTGATTTTTCTTGTGCCACATGATAAATGTAGAAATATGTACAGAAAAACTGTACGTGTTTAACATATATTGGATTACTTATTGTCTAGGGGAGAGGAGTTGGGGAAAGGAAGGAAGACAAATTTGAACACTAGGTTTTGCATGGGTGAGTGTTGTAAACTATCTTTGCATATATTTTGAAAAAAAAGTTATAAAAAAAAAAGCATTTAAAGAAGTATCTAACACATGTAACATAGCTTTGAATGTACATACATACTGTTTCCTGTTTCATATGTCAACTATTATTACATGTTTTCTGGTTTTGAAAAAAGTGCTATTTTAATATGTAGATTATTTGCTTATGCTTTAAATGATATGCATGTACATTTGCTTCACATATATATTAAATATGGGTTTTATGATTATTTGCTTAAGGGTATACCATGAAAGATATTTTAGGCATTAAAGAATACTGTCACATGATGAGTTTTATTGTGATTATTTACTGTATTTATATTTTAAAAAAAATTTTTATTTAAATTAGGGTTGTCATTTTTATTATATTAGCTCAGCTTACCCATGAGTACTTGATGTACTTCCAATTGTTTAGATCTAACTTTATTTGTGTAGAACATATTTTGTAATTGAGTTCATATAATTCTTGACTTTGTTTTGGCAGATAGACTCCCAAATATTTTATATTATCTACATGCATGTT
This sequence comes from Antechinus stuartii, assembly GCA_016696395.1. NCBI lineage: Eukaryota > Metazoa > Chordata > Mammalia > Dasyuromorphia > Dasyuridae > Antechinus > Antechinus stuartii. The sequence goes on along the minus strand of MU176781.1, from coordinate 198,445 downwards.
ACTATATATATTAATAATATACACGTGAAGAATGAGATGAATAGTAGTGATGTTAGAAAAATCATAACAGCTGTGTTCAATGTGGATATCTATCAATATGTTATTAATGTATATTAGTAGATAAAGTTTGAGTAATTTTGTCTAAGGATTGGGAGAATATAGCTGGTCCTTTTGAAGTGATTTTAAAGACATTTCCATGAAGTCCTTTAAGTTGAAGAAGTTTCCTATTATTAATAATATTGAAAGTAAAAAAACGATTTAACTAATAAATAAAACTAAGAGTTGGTTTTATGAAAAAACCAATAAAATTGATAAACCTTTGGTAAATCTGATTAGAAAAAGGAGAGAGGGAAATCAAATTAGTAGTTTTAAAAATGAAAAGGGAGCACTTTCCACTGATGAAGAGGAAATTAAAGAAATAACAAGGGGTTACTTTGCCCAACTTTATGCCAATAAATTTGATAACCTAAGGGAAATGGATGACTACCTCCAAAAATATAGGCTTCCCAGATTATCAGAGGAGGAAGTAAATTGTTTAAATAGTCCCATTTCAGAAAAAAAAATAGAACAAGCTATTAATCAACTCCCTAAAAAAAAATTCCCGGGACGAGATGGATTTACATGTGAATTCTACCAAACATTCAAAGAACAATTAGCCCCAATGCTTTATAAACTATTTGAAAAAATAGGGAATGAAGGAGTCCTACCAAACTCCTTTTATGACACAGACATGGTACTGATACCTAAACCAGGTAGGTTGAAAACAGAGAAAGAAAATTATAGACCAATCTCCCATATGAATATTGATGCTATAATCTTAAATAAGATATTAGCAAAAAGATTACAGAAAATCGTCCCCAGGATAATACATCATGATCAAGTAGGATTTATACCAGGAATGCAGGGCTGGTTCAATATTAGGAAAACTATCAGTATAATTGGCCATATTAATAATCAAATTAACAAAAATCATATGATCATCTGAATAGATGCAGAAAAAGCATTTGATAAAATCCAATATCCATTCCTATTAAAAATTCTTGAGAGTATAGGAATAAATGGACTTTTCCTTAAAATAATCAGTAGCATCTATTTAAAACCAGTAGTAAGCATCATGTATAATGGGGACAAACTGCAACCATTCCCAAAAAGATCAGGAGTGAAACAAGGTTGCCCACTATCACCGTTATTATTTAATATTATATTAGAAATGCTAGCTTTGGCAATAAGAGTTGAGAAAGAGATTAAAGGAATAAGAATAGGCAATGAGGAAACCAAATTATCACTCTTTGCTGATGATATGATGGTATACTTAGAGAACCCCAGAGACTCTACTAAAAAGTTATTAGAAACAATCCACACCTTCAGCAAAGTTGCAGGATATAAAATAAACCCATATAAGTCATTAGCATTCTTATATATCACTAACAAAATCCAACAGTTAGAGTTACAAAAAGAAATTCCATTTAAAGTAACTACTGATGGTATAAAATATTTAGGAATATATCTGCCAAGGGAAAATCAGAAACTTTATGAGCAAAACTACAAAACACTTTTCACACAAATTAAGTATACCATCATATCATCAGCAAAGAGTGATAATTTGGTTTCCTCATTGCCTATTCTTATTCCTTTAATCTCTCAAAGCCATCCTGTTTAGGATGAGAGAACATTGATTAAGTGTCTACTATGTGCCAGGTGAGATGTGAAGTTCGGGCATACGGGGAAAGGCACAAGTCAGTATTTCCTTTAAAGGAGTCCACAGTCTAAAAGTCAAACAAGATTTTATTTTTGTTTCTGTGGGTAATAGGGAGCTACTGCAGATTATTGAATAAGAGAGTAACTTACTCATACCTGCTCTTTAGAAGGAACATCTGATATGAGAATGATCTAGATTTGAGAGAGACTTTGAGGCAGGGAGAGGCTGCTGAGGGGTCTCTTTGCTTCAGAATCTCCTCCAAGGGAGTATTAATAGAGATCTCTCCTGTAGTAGAGAAAATTAGAAATACAGAAAAGAGAGCAAATATGAGAGAAGCCCAGGAGAGTCATTTAGCAGCATCAAAGGCTGGACATGGGAGAGAAAAAATCAAAGAAAATAACCGGATTTCCACAGGAGATTCTGAGTGAATGGGGGTGACTTTGACCATGGCAGTGAAATCAAGTTATGTTGTAATATCCAAAAATAATTTAAGAGATTAATGTGAGCTAAGCACTCTGTCACCCAGGGGAATACAAAGAAAAGCAAAATATCTCCCTGTGATAAGTTTAAATTTGCAATAATTTGCTATTCAACTGATGTTTGTATACATTCCTGAATTTGCTCATAAGTATATGGAAGGTATTTGACCTCAGGATCCTGTCCTGTTAATTGAACTGTCCTTTTCTGTAAAGTACAGGCTACCTCTCTGGATGGCTTCAAGGTTAGCCAGAGTTAGGATAAATTAAAGTCCTTACCCTTTAGAGGGAGAAGTGAAGGAGGCAGGCAAACTGCCACATGGCTTGCCAAAGCTGTAGCTTGGATTCTGGAGTCTGGAGTCACAAGTCTCTCTCCTCCTTGTCCTGCCTCCAAGTGACTCTGGCTTCTCTCCCCTCACCCTCCAATCTTTGCCTACAATTAGCTCAACACCAAACATTCAGCAAACACCAATGGTGAGAAGAGCCATCACATCACCATCTCATCTAAATATGTGTATAGAGCCATTGTCTCACATCAAATGGGTAATTAGTCTTAGTGCTCAGTTGTCTGATTCAAGCACATCTTTTTGGAGTTTCAGCCCTCTGCATTTTTCCATAATTTTCTTATGGTCATGGTTATTAAAGTGTGATAACTAGTGTATGACCTATTTTTAATTTTAGTTAGGTGGACCCATTCTGAAATTCCTTCCTCTTGGTGAATAATTCCTGTGGATAAATTCCTAGTGGTAAGAATTGTTCCTGGAACTGGATTTCCCTTCATTACCCTAGTAGTAAATTGTCCTACCAGCTCCTTTTCTATAGTGGAGATGCATTCTATTGCTTCAGGGGTCCATGTCCTCCTTGAATTCAACTCACTGGGTCCTTTCAATAAGTCATATAGGGGTTTTAATTGATCAGTAAGGATGCTTATTTTATTCTTTATCCACTGTATCTCACTTATGAATTTTTGAAATTCAGTTAATGTGTTGATTTTGCTGATGTGTGTTTTAAGAGATTTTGATATGGTTTTATAAGAAATAATATGGCCTAAATACTGTATAGATAATTGTCTTTATATTTTTTCAGGAGCTATTTTTAAACCATGTTATTCAAGTTCTTTCTGTACTTCCCTTAGTACTTGTCCTAAGGTATCTATGTAATCATAAGCAGCAAGGATATCTTCCATGCACTTTGGGGTATCTTTTCCTAATGGGTTTAATATTTTGTCTACATACCATTGACAAATGTTTGGGCTGTTTTTCATACCTTATGGCAACACTTTCCATTGATATCTTTTGGTGGGTTCCTGCAGATTAATGCTAGGAACTGAGAATGCAAACCTGTGCCTATCCTTTTTATGAAGGGGAATACTGGAAAAACAGGCTTTAATGTCTATCACCCACAAGTGGTCATTTTGGGGTATCATGTTTGGAGAAGGTAAGCCTGGTTGTAAAGTTCCCATAGCAACTAGACTTACATTAACCTTTCTAAGATGTGTCAGCATTCTTCATTTTCCTGATTTCTTTTTTATCACAAAAACTGGAGAATTCCATACCCTGAATGATTCTTCTATGTGTCTCTGACCAAATTGCTCTTGCTCTAAGACTTTTAAAGCTGACAATTTTTCATTGTTTAGGGCCTGCTGGTCCACCCAAATGGATTCATCTGATTTCCATGTTAATTTTGGGGGTGAAATGTCAGTCCGCCCAGAGGGCCTCCGTAAAATCCGTGGTTAGCATAAGCCCTATTTGTTGTAAAATATTCCTTCCCCATAAATTTATAGGAATTCCAGGCATTAAATGAGGCCAAATTGTTCCCCTTTTTCCTTTAAATTCCCACTTTAGGGGGATCTGTGATTCAAGTGCTTGCTGAACTCCTCCAACTCCACAAATGGTTTTGGATCCCCCTGCTGGCCACTGAGGGCTGTACCAGATCTAAAATTATATTATAAAGCAGTGGTTACTAAAACCATCTGGTATTGGCTAAGAAATAGACTAATTGATCAATGGAATAGGTTAAGTTCAAAGGACAAAACAGCCAATAACTTTAATAATCTAGTAGTTGACAAACCCAAAGACCCCAATTTTGGGGATAAGAATGCATTATTTGACAAAAATTTCTGGGAAAATTGGAAATTAGTATGGCAGAAACTAGGCATTGACTCACACTTAACACCGTACACCAAGATAAGGTCAAAATGGGTTCATGACCTAGGCATAAAGAATGAAATTATAAATAAATTGGAAGAGCATAGGATAGTTTACCTCTCAGACCTGTGGAAGAGGAAGGAATTTATGACCAAAGAAGAACTAGAGATCACTATTGACCACAAAATAGAAAATTTTGATTATATCAAGTTGAAAAGTTTTTGTACAAACAAAACTAATGCAGACAAGATTAGAAGGGAAACAATAAACTGGGAAAATATTTTTACAGTCAAAGATTCTGATAAAGGCCTCATTTCCAAAATATATAGAGAATTGACTCTAATTTATAAGAAATCAAGCCATTCTCCAATTGATAAATGGTCAAAGGATATGAACAGACAATTCTCAGATGAAGAAATTAAAACTATTTATAGCCATATGAAAATATGCTCCAAATCATTATTAATCAGAGAAATGCAAATTAAGACAACTTTGAGATACCACTACACACCTGTCAGATTGGCTAGAATGACAGGGAAAGACAATGTGGAATGTTGGAGGGGATGTGGGAAAACAGGGACACTGATACATTGTTGGTGGAATTGTGAACACATCCAGCCATTCTGGAGACAATTTGGAACTATGCTCAAAAAGTTATCAAACTGTGCATACCCTTTGATCCAGCAGTGTTTCTACTGAGCTTATATCCCAAAGAGATACTATAGAAGGGAAAGGGACCTATATGTGCCAAAATGTTTGTAGCAGCCCTGTTTGTAGTGGCCAGAAACTGGAAAATGAATGGATGCCCATCAATTGGAGAATGGCTGAGTAAATTGTGGTATATGAATGTTATGGAATATTATTGTTCTGTAAGAAATGACCAGCAGGATGAATACAGAGAGGACTGGCGAGACTTACATGAACTGAAGCTAAGTGAAATGAGCAGAACCAGGAGATCATTATATACCTCAACAACGATTCTGTATGAGGATGTATTCTGATAGAAGTGGATCAATTGATCAAGGATGGACAGAAGCAGCTACACCCAAAGAAAGAACACTGGGAAATGAATATAAACTGCTTGCATTTTTGTTTTTCTTCCCGGTTCATTTATACCTTCTGAACCCAATTTTCCCTGTGCAACAAAAGAACTGCTGGGTTCTGCACACATATATTGTATCTAGGATATACTGTAACTTATTTAATATGTATAGGACTGCTTGCCATCTGGGGGAGGGGGTGGAGGGAGGGAGGGGAAAAATTGAATTCAGTAAGATTTGTGTTTATGCCCTAAACTCCTTTTTTTATTAATGTCCATTCTTTCCTCCATGGATCCACTTTTTGACATCCAGTCTTCTCCTTGTCAAGACCAATTCCTCTTCTTGTGTTTTGGATCCCTCCACCTCCCTTATCCTCTGGAAGTTTGTCTTTTAATCACATTCTCTGTCTCTGTCTCTCTGTCTCTCTTTTTCTCTCTGCCCCTCCCCGCTCTCTATTTCTCTCCTCTCTTCTCTCAACTTTAATCTCTATCTACTGGCTTCTTCCAGTTTTCTAAGTTTTCACTATTCTTGAAGAACCATTATCATGACTTCTCTTCAGATTAATTCCATATCTCTCTTCCATTTCATGGCTAAACTCCTAAAAATGATGTCTGTTCTCATTGAATTTAATTCTTCACTCCCACTTCCTTATATGTCATTTAATTCTTAATCTCTTAAAATATAACTTCTGACTCTACCATACATCTGAAACTGTTTTCTCAAAAATTATTGACTTGATCAGGAAGTGGGGAATAGAAGAACTTCCAGTTTTTGAAAAAAAAGCTGCAGGATTCTGAGATTCCTGAGAAAGATGCAGATTACAGAAAAAAATTTTGAGGAACCTGTATCGGGAAAATACTTATTCATGTCTTAGAGGATATCCTTCAACTAATGGTAAGAAGAGGAAATGGTAGCATCATCTGTCTCCAACAGATGGCATCTAACAGTTTGTCCATTTTTGGGGTTTAAATAAATCATCAGTGTAGAAAGATGATATTTAGAGTATGTGATTGGGGGAAGGGGTAAAGAGAGAGATAGACAGAGAGACACAGAAAGAGATGCAAAAGAGAGAGACAGAGGCAGAGACAGAGAGAGACAGAGAGAAAAGGAGGGAGAGAGAGAGATGGAGACACCCAGAGAGAAAGGCAGAGACAGAGAGATGAAGATAGAGACAAAGAGAGTTACACATACAGAGGCTGCCAACATAGCAGGGAAAGTTAGAATCTGGAGCAGAGGAGAATCGGGAATTCCATATAAGAGTTTACTGAGGTTTAGACAATAGATGGAGAGAGTTATGGAAGAGAACAACGGGGCCAGGATGTCCATGTCTGGCAGTTCTCAGGACAGGATGTGAGAGCAACTTGGCTCCCAGCCAGAGCCTGTGTCTGAACGTGGGGAGGGAGAAGGAGAGGAATCCATGCTCAGACCTGCTTTAGCCATGGGAGGGAGCTGGGCTCAGCATCCTAGCAGCCACATCAGCATCATCATCAATATCAGCATCAAGCATTTACCAGCTGATAAGGCTCAGTGGCTCAGTGACTCAGTGCATTTATCACTTTGGTAGCTGCGGATTAAGGACAAAGATGAACAAAACTTGACCTGGGATTGACCATAAAAGTAGAAAAAAGTGTCCTTACATGGCCAACCCATGAGATCATCCCATCCCAGTGATGTATCTAAGAAGTCTCATGCTCATTGTAGGCTCTCCCAGTGACTTGGTACTGACAGTAGCTTGTGATGTACACACTGGTCTCTGGTACCTTCTTGTAATTTCTCCCCATTCCTCCCTCCTTCCCTTTACTCCCCCCCCTCTACTTACAAAGAGCCCCTGTACTTTTATATTTTATATTCCTCCCAGATCAAGGAAACCTAATTTTCCAGTCCGTCCCAACTCCTCCTTACCATCCTAGCCCCCAGCCATCCATTCAGATACCATGTATCATTCCTGTAAGTTGTCTATTTGTGACCTCATGGACTAATTAACTCTATTTTAGTGGTTTGATTCACTCAGTAAGCATTTGTTGTGTACCGGTTATGTGCAAGACACTGTTCTGGGGCTAGGGATACAAAAATAAAACAAAAGTCAGTCTCTGCCCTGGAGGAATTTACGTTTGACTGAAAGATTCAGCAAATGTCTTTAGCAGCTGTGGCACCTCACATCACACAGGAATAAATCTGAACAGCTGTGCTAAGTGTTATAGACCAGAACTCTGAAATAAGGATTCTTACAAGGTGCTAAGTCAGTAGAATTGATAAGAGACAATGGTTATTTAGCATGGTGCTTAACAGTTCACTAGTTCAATACATGTACTTATTACTTGCTATAGTTCCACAAGATTCACACATATGAGAGACCATATACCATATTCACACCTATAAGAGACCATATAACCTCAGACAAACTCAGCCAGAATCAAAACTGGAAGACAGACACCGTGGTGGTGATCCTCCTGCCTCCCCCACAGAAACCAAGACACATTCAGGAGAACCTCAAGAAGCTGGCAGAGGCAGAGAAGACAAAGGACTGGAGGCAGGAGTTCAAACTCTCGGAACCAAAGAGAGACAGGTCTCTAAAAAAGCTAACAGGGCTCCAGGAAAGGAGACAAGACTTTGAAAGAGAAAATAAAGGATTTGGACTTTAATACCTGGCTGCACTTGTGGTGATTACTGTGGGGAATAGAGAGATAAGGTGAAGAACTTAGAGGAATGTATGAATTCTTTTTCTGTATTTTATTTTTATTATTTCTATGTCTCTATGACCTGCATAAGTACAGTGTGTGCAAGCCAATATTTACTTAAAACTAGATATATTTACTTAACCAGAAATGATGACATTTATCCTTGTTCAGTGTTATCAATATTTAGATTATTAAATGCATCAGCTCAGTAATCTGAAGTATGAAGGTCTGACTGATGATTCCTCTCGGAATCATGGAAACAAACCATTCCGTTCTAATCTGCCTTTGGCACCAATGTTTAACATTCAATTAGGGGAGAGGGCACCTATTTCTCAATGCTCCCCAACCTATGATGTAATTCTTTGTAACCAAACCTATAAAAACTGTATATCTTTCCTAAATCTTTAGCCCTTCTACTGCGAGCTTTCTCTCTTTCCCTCCTTGCAGTGGAATTCCTCATTCTCATGAGAATTTATTAATAAATAACTTTTTTGCTTTTTATTGAGTGATCTCTGAGTAGTCATTTTGGGTAAGGATCTTCTTCATCCCTCACATTACTGAACTAAAAGGAAGGCTTCCTCAAGAGACTCCCAAGAAACCGAAACAGAGAACATTATAGCTAAGTTCAAGGTTATCTATGAGTCCTTATTGTTTAGTTGTGTCTGATTCCTTGTGACCCTATTTAGGATTTTTCTTGGCAAGAATACTGGATTAGTTTGCCATTTCCTTCTATAGCCCATTTTATAGATGAGGAAACTGAGGCAAACAGGGTTAAGTGACATGCCCAGAGTCACATAGTGAATGTCTGACGTCAGATTTGAACTCAGGAAAATGAATCTTCTACATTTCAGGCCTGGAACTCTACCCATTGTACCATCCAGCTGCCCCCTCTATCTATGGGCCACAAACACTCTAAACAATAGCTCCCCAAACCAACCCATATGGGTAATTTTGCTCCAGCCAATCAGAGGACAGAATTGACTCAAAATAAAGGGTGAAGAGATTATGTGAAAGAGAAGCATGTGATTTTGGCAGACAGTCTTCAGACTGCCAGTTCTAGCCATAGCTGCATCTGAAGGGAAGGTTTAGAGACAGGAGAGAAATAACTGGTCAGAGATCCAAACCAAGAGCAGAGAAAGGAAAAGAAAACCAGTGGGACCCAGGACAGGTCAGAAGAGCAGTAGTCAGATGCAGAACTGAGTGAAACAAGGAGAGATTGAAATGGGGAAGTCAGGATAGAGTGGGGTAAATGATATGACAGAATTTCAGACTGGAATATGGAAGAAGGCAGGAGACGGAAGGAGATGCTCAAATGAAGAAACAGTTGCATAAGTTAATTAAACAAAATTCCTCATATTTACATATCCTTTCATAGTTTATAACTCTCCTGTGACAGACAGTACAAATGCCATTATCCCCTTTTTACAGATAAGAAAACTGAAATTAAACTGAGCATCAAGATAGGACAATAGAGAGAAAGCAACATCTGGAGTCAAGAAGATCCAAGTTCAAATCCAGCCTTAAACACTGATTATTTATGTGACCCTGGACTAGTCACTCAAACTGTTTGCTTTGGTTTCCTTATCTGGAGTGGGGATAATAATAGCACCTTCCTCCCAGGATTATTTTGCAGCTCAAACAAGATAATAATGGTACATAGCACCATGCCTGGCATCTAGGAAATGCTTTATAAACATTAGTTATTATTATTATTATTATTAAATGACTTTTCTAAGTTGACACAGAGTAAATGCCAGGCCATGGTGAAGGAATTATCTGAAGACTTTTCCCTGACAAGATGAAGGGCAGGAAAGGAGTGAATTGAAGAAGCATTAGGGAAAGGGGAAGATAACTTCAGTGGGAAAATTAAGAAATTCATGATGATTAGCTTAGATGAAGAATCTGTATTTTCTTGGTTCTGGGCCTTTGTCTACACTGTTCCTGGGGCACCTAGGCAGTGCAGTGGATAGACTACTGGGTTTGGAATCAAAAAAGACTAAGTTCAAATGTGTTCTTAGAATCCTACTAACTGGGCAAGCTACTAGGGCAAGTCACTTAAGCTCTATTTGCCTCCACTGTAAAATGGGGATACACTGGGAAAGGAAATGGGAAACCACTCTTGTATCTTTGCCAAGAAAATCCGCTGGACAAGTCTATGGGCTCACAGAGTCCAACAGAACTGACTATCTGAACAATAACAACGCTGTTCCTGTGCTGAGAATGGCTTCCCCCTCCCACTCCATGTGTTGAATTCTACTCTAAAATCTCAGCGACTGAAATGCCATTTCCTTCAGGCAGACCTCCCCATCAGGAGTCATTTTTCCTCTTTTTGCATCTCACCTAAGCAACACTTGGTTTGGACCTCTCAGATGTTCATTAGGGACCGTTTTGTCCCTCAGTTCTGTGTTTATGTGGCAGATTTTCCTATTTAGCTTCATCAGGCAGGAACCCAAATGGGCTCTAACCTAGTTTCTTCATGGAGGGGATGCTAAAGCAGTCTTGGATTCCATAGAGTGGTAGAGCTGGAGAGAACTTTGGAGATAACACTTTTAAGAACTGGAGGAAATGGGGCCAGAGGGAGCAAGTAGGAAACAAGGAACAGTGAGGTGGGAGGTATTCATGCAACTTACAGGATTTCCATGGTCTTGCTGTTCATCACACATGGGCTAAAAATGGTTTTCTCTTTTATGCTGGCCCAGGAAAAACCCTTCTAAGTCTTTCTTTGGGTTCCCAGATCCCACAACCATAACCAGTTTGGGGCAAGCAGAGTTTTGCTCCTGAATGAGAGGGGGCATTTCCTTCCAATAGACCTATACCATGAAATCTTCCACAGGTTTTGCAGCGAATGATGCAATTCTGCATCTTTCCTGTGACTACTAGGATTTTATAGTGAAGTTTACTCAAGAATAACATTAAATAATTTATTAAAAATGGCGCTTTACTATGTGCTATTTTGGGAAACAATGGACACACAAAGAAAAGCAAAAACAAAAAACAAACAAATCAAAACAGCCTGACTCTGTATGGATTAGGCAGGTGCAATGAGTGATAGACTCCTTTCACTGTGTGACTGCTCCTAGATTTGAGCTCCATTTTCTTCCATGATTTTCCTTCCAAACCTCATCTAGCAACTGTCAATTAGGTGAGAGAATTTCTAGTTGTTCCAACCTAGATCCCAGGCAAACAGCTCTAAGAGTGAGCTCAAACTGACCCCTTGAACTCTTCATGTGAGTGTGTGTGTGTGTGTGTGTGAGAGAGAGAGTGTGTGTGTGTGTATGTTGTGTGCTGTGCAGTGAGGAAACAGGAATCTCTCTCCTAATTGGCCCAAGCTACCTTCAGCATCAGCACCAGGTGTGAGGGAAGCTGATGTCCCAGATGTGGGTGACGATTGCCTTCCCAGGAAGAGAATGGAGGGGGGCAGACAGGGATGTTATCCGAGGAAGAAAGCAGACCCACAGAACTCTACAGGAAATGTCCTGAGAGTGAGGAGAGGGAGCAGAACCAGGACTGTAGTTTGTGGTGACCAGATGCTGGGGCTCCTTCATGGAATGAATTCTGTCTTTCAGGGACAGGAAGAAAAGGCCCAGGTTAGGGAGAAAAACAAGGGGTGAGGGTCTGAGGAATGTGAATCCCCACATTTCCACCCATCCCACTGAGCCTGGGCTACAGCTTTCTCCTCCATATAGCTCAGCTCAATGGGGACTTTCCAAATTTTTCAGTTCCCTAAATGACTGCCCAGGCCAATCAGCAGCCAAAGAACCAGTAGATTCATTAGTTCCTGGTTAAAGCTGTTATCTGCAGACCCCCTTGGCTTGCTTCTCTTCTCCCCTAGCTCCTGAGGCCTGTAGAAAACTTCTCCCCCAACATTATTCTTTTCTACCTTCCTCTCCACATCCCTCAGGTTCTCACATATCTCACCCCAACCAGGGTAATAGACCCGGCTCTGGCCCTTCTCCTTTGGAAAGATCCCTGTCCTGTCCTTAGGAGGGAGAGTAATGATGATGGTGATGATGATCTTTACCCTGGAGGGCAGCATATTGATTTAGAAAACTACAATTTAACCTCATGTATATTGCAATGTACTTTTATTTATTTTCTTAAACATTTCCCAATTATATTTTCATCTGATTTGGTTCCACTCAGGGGTTTTGAGGATCAAAAGCAGCTCACAGCTCTGGGTTCGAAGCCCCTGTCTTACACTACAAAGATGCTGTGCAATTTAGAGAGTTTTACTCTCCTGATGCTAGTGTTCTTTCTTCCCCAAGCCCTGTGAGGTCAATAAATATCTCCATTTTATGCCTGAAAAAACAGGATCAAAGAGAGGAAATGACTTATCCAGAGTCACACAGCTAATAAATAGAATATCTCAACTGTAACCCAGTTCTGTGGACTTCAAATTCAGTGCTCTTTCTATCACTCTGCAGTCTTGTGTTCTGGGACTCTTTATTCAATTTTCTGAGCCTCTCTGCTATACTTTTATAATTTTACAGACAGCTACGGAGTATATTCTCTCTAGTCTACAGAATTTCATTCTCTTCAATATTTTAATAAATTCCTTCCTCATTTCTTTCTCAGCTACAGAAATACAGGGGGTCTCAATTCCCCCTTTTGGGTTAGGATGGGTAAATTGTACCCAGGGTATTTGGGGGCAGTGTACCTGCCTCATTCCAGATTTCTTTTCCCTGATTAATCCGTCAGTCAGTCAACAATTATTTATTGAGTCAATATATGCTTTTCAACAATGTAGCGATTCAAGTCAATTCCAATAGACTTGAGATTGAAAGAGCCATCCACATCCAGAGAAGAGAACTATGAAGATTGAATATAGATCAAAGCATAATATTTTCATTTTTTGTTGTTTTTGTTGTTTGTCTGCTTGATTTTTTTCCTTGTATTTTTTTTCCTTTTGATCTCATTTTTCTTGTGCAACATGATGAATATGGAAATATATTTAGAAGAATTGCACATGTTTAACCTATATTGGATTATTTGCTGTCTTGGAGAGGAGAGAGAGGAAAAGGGAGGGACAAAAATTTGGAACACAAGGTTTCATAAAGGTGAATACTGAAAACTATCTTTGCAAGTAGCTGGAAAAATAAAATGCTATTAAAAAAAAGTTAGGATGTGCCAGTCACTCTCATACATCTGCATACATTGAATTTTCCAATTCTCTCATCCCTAGACTATGTTTCTTCATTGGGCTTGTCCTATAGATAGGAATGGAAGGGAATAACGACCTATTTATATAATACCCTATACCAACACTGTTCTAAATGCTTTTCTATTTTGTACAAATGTTATCCCCTATATCTAGCCTAAAAGATATCACCTCCAGTCTTCTCAAGAAAATGAAGATAATCTGCACTCTTTTTCTCACCTTAAAGTCCCTCTAGAGTATCTTTCATTCTTCCCCTCTTGCTCTTGTTTTTTCCTCAGTCCTTCTCATTGCCACGAACATCCCCTCCTCTTGGGGTATGATATTCCTTCTTTTTTCCTCCTCTGGGAGCTAGCTCCTTGTAAGGTTAATTTTAGGTTTGGAATTTGTATTCAACGGATACAGACTTAAAGGGAATGAGTACAAATTGATTACTGCTCATAACTTTGATTCAAATAGGACATAAGGGAAGAGGATCACTATAACAATAAAGACAATATTAGAATGAAAGAAACAAACAATATACAACATCACCATTTCAGAGAACATCAATATCTGAGGTTTCTGGCTGGGGAACCCCGGATCTCAGCTGATCATCCCTAGTTTTCATAGATAACAGCATGGTGGAGTGGGGGAAGGTCTCCTCATGTATTACTTGTGTGAGAGCTAGAACTCCTATCCAAAAATGACTATTCAGAGACTTCTCGAAGTAAAAAGCAGAAAAGTTGTTGTTTATTAATAGATTCTCATGAAAATGAGCAATTTCACCATGAGGAGGGAAAGAGAGAAAGCTCACGGTAGAAGGGCTAAAAGATTTAGGAAAGATGTACAGTTTTTATAGGTTTCGTTACAAAGGATTACATCATAGGTTGGGCGCATTAAGAAAATAGGTGCCTTCTCCTCTTAATTGAATGTTAGACATGGGTGCCAACAGACCTTCAAAATTTAGATTACTAAGCTAACAACATTCAACTAATAGCCTAAATATTAATAACATTGCATAGTGATAAATGTCATCATTTCAGGTTAAGAAAATATATCTAAAGTTTAAGTAAATATTGGCTAATACACAACATACTTATGCAAGTCATAGAGACCTAGAAATAATGAAAAATAAAATATAGAAAAGGAATTTAAACATTCCTGGAAGTTCTTCATTTTATCTCCATTTCACACACTTGGAGGATGCTTAGAGGCAGATACTGGGCTGGAGAGACTAAGGGGACTGACCTAGGTTGGATTTTCTCCTGTTTTTAATGATCCTTTGATAATGGACTGGAAAAAGAGGTTCAAGCCCAATGTTCCCCAATCCCCCATTCCCCTGTATCAGGCAGGGCTTGTTCTCTGACCCCTCATCTCCAGCCTGTGTTTCTTCATTTGGCTTATTCTAGAGATAGGAATAGAAGGGAATAACAACCTATTTATATAAGGCCATCGTTGTACTGACATTGTTCTAAATATTTTCTTTCTTTCTTTCTTTCTTTCTTTCTTTCTTTCTTTCTTTCTTT
>MU176781.1:148887-177326 GCA_016696395.1 Antechinus stuartii | reverse complement strand
GTTACTGAGCAGGGGGCGCCTTGGTCAGGTCAGCGCTGGGGGAAGATCCGTTTGTCTCTTCTAGAGGGGGGAGCATGTTTCCTCACTGGTGCTCCGGAACCATGGCTGGGTATTAGGCAGAGTTCCTAAGTGTTTCAAAGATCTTTTTTTTTTTTTTTTTTTTTTTTTTTACCATATTTTTATTGTGTACATTGTTCTGTCTCCAATCACTTCATTCTGTATCAGTTCATACTGTCATTCAGTCTATCAATCAACATTTATGAAGTAGGTGTGAATAAGCTCTTGAAGAAGGACCTCACCAGACCTGAGCTGGATGGGATTCTCCTGCAGGTGATTATCTCACCTTCTTCTCCTTCCTTCCTCAGCCAGACACCCCCACCAAGGGTCTGCACTCACTGTCCCCCCTTCTCTCCCTCACTCCTCAGTTTGGCTTCCCACCTCATTGCTCTCTCCTAAGTGACCCAAGAGCTCTCTCTCAGTAGCTAAAGCAGATGATCTTTTCTCAGGCTTCATCCTCCATGAACTTTTCACTGCATTTGACACTGTCAGCCACCTTTAGCTTCTGGGGATTCTCTCCTCATTGGGATTTTGGGGCTCTGCTCGCTCCTGGTTCTCTCATCTAACTGTTTACTCTCAGTTCCCTCCTCAGGTTTCTCATCCACATCATATTCCCCAAATGAGGATGTGTCCTAAGGCTTTCTCGTCTCCTCTCTGTGACTCTATCATTTCCCACAGAGTTAGTTCCCAGCTCTGCTCAATGACTCCTAGAGCTATTTCCTGCCTAAATCTCTATCCAGCACCACCTGCTGCCTTCTGGTTGTTTCCATCTGGATGTCTCTAAGCTTCCTTAAACACATTTAAAATGGAAACCACTGCTTTCCTCCCACACCCACATTTTTTCCAAACTTTGCTATTTCTCTCTCTCTCTCTCTCTCTCTCTCTCTCTCTCTCTCTCTTTCTCTCTCTTTCTCTCCATATATATATATACACATATATATACACATATATGTATATATATATAACATACATACATATATGTATATGTATATATATAATTTGTTTAGTTAAAGCTTTCTATTTTCAAAACTATGCATGGATACTTTTTCAACATGGACACTTGCAAAATCTTGTGTTCCAAATTTTCCCCTCCTTCCCCACCCTCTCTCCTAAATGGGAGTTAATCCAATATATGTTAAACATGTTAAAATATATGTTAAATCCAATATATCTATACACATTTATACAATTACCTTCCTGCACAAGGAAAATCAGATCAAAAAGGAAAAAATGAGAAAGAAAATAAAATGTAACAAAGAACAACAAAGAGTGAAAATGCTGTCAAACTTTCCCATTCCTGATGAGCATAGTACAATTCTTCTAGACTCAAGGTCCATGACTCTGGTTTTCTCTTCAATTCCTTACACTGCCTCCCCCAACAGTGTCCCTGCCATAGCATTCCTTACATGTGGCAGATGAAAGATGAAATGGCTGAGGAAACAAATGTTTGCGTTTCTGAGCATATGGATTTATTAAGCAATGTCTGCCAGTGCCTCAATAAACCAAGGCCAGAAATCCTCAGCTTAGGGCTGGACTCCAATATATTAAAAATTGTTACTCAAGTGAGACCCATGAATTTTAATTCATTTAAAAAAACCCAATACAGCATTAGGCAACTTGAATTCTAATTGGAGGAAAGATTAGGGACTTTCCAAGTTGCAAGGGAAGAGCAAACAGATGCAATTCCCTGAAATCAGAACAAGTGGTGCTCCCTTTCCCCCAAGTGTCTGTTAACAAAGGAAGTTGAAAACAACTGATTGATTAGGATGGGGCCAGTTTTCAGATAAGTCATATATGGTTTGTACATGACTACATATACATTTAGAGATGTACAATTATGAGAAAACTCTCTGCCTCAGTCTCTGAATCAGTTCTGTTTTTGCTCTGCCTAACCCTGGGCTTTTAGGTTAAGTTTCTCTAGGCAGGAGGAAGAGGGGGGCATCCTACCAGCCACTGTGCAAACAATGAAATAAAGTTTTCTTTCTCCCATTTCCCACAATGGAATACAATTTTCTCACAAGATAGAAATTAGATTCTATACATGATGGAATAAAAAGGGAACTGAACTTACTTCAGAAGTGAGTGACAACGTGGAGTCAGTGTGGGTCACTCATTTCCCACAATTTCCTCCTACATACAATCCTTTCTGCTCAGATGGCCACCATAAGAGCAGACCCACATATCCTCTCACTCAGATTATGATAATGGCCTCTAATCACTCTCCCTGCTTCTTTTTTCATTCCAGAACTAAAAATGTGTTTTTCCTTAAGAGCAAATCTGTCACTCCTCTCTTCCTAGACTGCACTAGCTCCCTATTACTTCTGTGATCAATTAGAATTTCCTGTTTATTCCTTCACAACCTGGCTCCAACCCTATGTTATATGATAATCCCCTTCTTAATGCACTCTGGGAGATGCCCAAGCTGCCTCTTTCTGATGGGGCACAGCTCCTCAGGGGAAATGTAGCAAGAATCCTATGGCCACCAGGCCTTGGGAGTAATGTAGTTATCTATTTCTTCCCCTAGCTTTTAGGGAAGATGTAGAGGAAACCCTGAGATCTCCTGGCCTTGGGAGAGCTTTAGTTCTACAAACATTGCTGGCTGTCAGATAACAATCTGTGGGTCAGAGATGACAAAGTTACTGAGACAATGATGAGATGCACCCCAAACCCCTCCTCAGATCCTCCTGCAAGCCAAAACATGAGCATCTCAGGGACCTGAAGCACCTGCTCTCTTTTACCTTTTCCTATAAATGTATCTTCTTGTTTCTGGTTCTTTGCTCACTTCTCTTGCAACTTAGTTCACCTTAATTGGCATTACAAATAGAATAAACTTTGCCTCTTGACTTGGAGATAGGTCTCAGCCTGCAGATTCTTTTTTTTCCCCTGAGACAATTGGGGTTAAGTGACTTGTTCAGGGTCCCACAGCCAGGAAGTGTTAAGTGTCTGAGGCACTTCAGGGCTGATGCTCTAATTCTTTTGAGACCCTCACAGCCCAGGCCTGGAAGCCCAACCTTTTGGGGTCTCCTTGGAGCCCCATTTCCTCACACTCTGCACTCATCACCCATCTCTGGGCTTTGGTCCCTGGCGTCCCTCTTTCCTGGCACACTCCCCTCAGGGATGCTCAGCCCAAGTTCCACTTTCTGGGGGAAGGCTTTCCTGATCTCCCAAATGCCAATGTCTCCCCCCTTCTCTTCTACCATCTGTATTCATGCTGCCTGTACTGTTATGTGCACTTGTCCCTCCATTTGTATGCAGAGCTGGCAATATCCCATTCTTTATATTTATACAATGTACAATTGTACATTATCTATTGTATAAATCTATATATTATGCCCAAATACAAAGTAGCACCCAGTAAGCACTTGATAAATGCTCTCTGACTGGCTGACTCTCTTTGGGATGTGCAGCCCTATCCAGAGAGGGAAACAATGTTAAGTATACAGGAAGCCATGAGGTGGGGGTGAGGGGCGGAGGTCATGCCTGGTATGGAGGCCATTCACAGCTGTGGAGGTGGGAGATGAGATGCTGAGTCTGGGGAGCAGCAAATGGGCCAGTTTGTCTGACAGGTAAATTGTGCGTGAGAGGGAATAACAGGAGATGCTGGAGAGAGAGGCTGGAGTCAGACTGGGAGGGCTCTGGATGTCAAGGCTGGGATTTTGAAATTCTTCCAAGTCCATGGGGAGCCACTGCAGCTTCTTGAGGAGGGGAGTTAAGTGGTCAGACTTGTTCTCTAAGATCTATTTTGTTATTTGTAGGGTGGATAAATGATAGGAATCAGTGTTTTAAGCGCCTTCTATGTGGCAGGGGTTGTACCGAAGACTAGCTTACCCCTAGCATGGTTCTTTCCTGCCCTCGGGGGGCTTACTTTCCAGGGGGAGGGAGGGACTTAAGCCATGTCCGGGAAAGGGGGCGGAAGAGGGAGCCCGGTCCCTTGGTCCCACAATTGGCGCGGAGACATCCCGTCACAGCAGGGGCCGGGGCCCTCTCGGCATCAGGCTAAAAGTGATGAGATTCTGGGGGAGAGAGAACAGTGAGCCCCAGGACTCCAGCCGCGAGAGGGGGTCTTTGCGGAGGGGGTGAGGGGGCTGAGGATCAGAGAGGACTCGGGGTGGTTGCTGGGAAACTCCCCGGGAGTATCGGCCCCAGGCTGGGGTGGCTGAGAGGCCGCGGTGAGGCCGCAGACAGTTCCGGGCTGGAACCTGAAGGTCTGGGCTCTTGTCCTCCCTTCATTTCCACTTTGCTGCGTGACCTCGGGAAAGTTGCTAGCTGTCTCTGGGCCTGGGGGTGGGACGGCGTTGAGCATGTGAAGAAAGAGGCGACGGCTGTGGGCCGGGGTTTCGTGGGTCTGAGGTCTCGGGTTAAAGGGGAGCGGGCAAGGGGAGGAGTCCCTCACAGCTGACCCGCCCGGGGGCCCCCCCAGAGCACTTTACAGAGCAGTTGAAGTCCGAATGTTACTTCGAGAACGGGACGGAGCACGTGCGGTTTGTGGAGAGAGGTATCTCCAACGGGGTGGAGATTGTGCGCTTCGACAGCGACGTGGGGGAGTACGTTGCGGTGACGGAGCTGGGGCGGCCGGATGCTGAGTATTGGAACAGCCAGAAGGAGTACATGGACTTGAAACGGGGCCAGGTCGACAATTACTGCAGGCACAACTACGAAGTGATTGAACCCTTCTCAGTGCGCAGGAGCGGTGAGTGCGCGCCCGGGGAGGAGAGGGAGGAGCTGGGGAGCCTCGCGGGGATCCAGGGAGAGAAAGGAGCGAGCAGGGGAGGAGGGGGCGTCCTGGGGAGGGGGCAGGAGGAGGAGAGAAAGAGGCGGGTCAGAGAAGCAGAGACAGGGACCCCAAGAACAGGGCAGAGACTGGGGGAGAGCAGGGACACAAGAGGAGGAAGAGGAAGGAAGAAGAATGGGGGAAGGGTCGGGATGGGGGGAGAAGAAAAGGGAGAATGACTGGGGGGAAACTGAGGACAGGGACAGAGGACAGGGAGAGGGGTCGCTAGAAACCCTCATGGGGCAGTTTTTCCTCCTTCCTCCTAATGGGGACAAAGTGCCCCGGGGCCGGGCCCCAACCTCCACCAGTAAAAAGCTCCCATTTATTCTGAACTAACTTGGTTCATAGACGGCAGGGGAAGCCCCGGAGAGGGGCCAGGCCTGGGTCAGGGAGACACCTTCCTAGTCCAGACCCAGCCTCCTCCCCTGTGACCCCGGGGTCACTTCCCCTCCCCTGCATCAGTTCCCTCAACCATGAGATGAACCAGAGAAGGAGAGCGGGAACCTCCAGTGTCTGTGAGAAAACCCCGAAGGGCCGCAGAGGGAGGGACAGGCCTGAAAGGCGACGGACCAATCTCAGCATGGTCACTGTGAGATGTAGGCCCCGAGGCCCAGGGGTCAGGGAGCAGCAGGAACTGAAGGGCTCCTTTTGTGCCCCCAACACTGAGCTCTCAAAGGCTCCCCCTTGATAACCCCAATCCTCCATATTCTCCTTTCACCCCCCAATCCTTCTCTGACAACTCAGACCCCCACAGCTGCAGCCTCCTTATTGATATTTCTTCCTCCAGGGACCAGACATGTTCCTGCGATGCTCAGGTTTCTCCTGGGCCCAGAGTCCCCCAGGGCTCCTGATGCAGAATTTCTCCATGATGGACAGCACCATTTCTGGCCCCTGAGAAGGGGAGACTGAGCCTGCTTAGGGAGCAGAGGTGGGGTCCGGGCCAGGAAGCCCTGCTCTGGCTCCTCCCTCAAGAGCTTTCTTCTTCCCTCCAGTCCAGCCCCAGGTGACTGTGTATCCATCCAAGACGGCTCCCCCCGGACACCACAACCTGCTTGTCTGCTCTGTCAGCGGTTTCTATCCCGGGGACATCGAGGTCCGGTGGTTCCTGAACGGGCGGGAGGAGACGGCCGGGGTGGTGTCCACGGGCCTGATGCGCAATGGAGACTGGACCTACCAGACCCTGGTGATGCTAGAGGTGACCCCCCGGCGCGGAGATGTCTACACCTGCCACGTGGAGCACTCCAGCCTTCAGGGACCCGTCCTCTTGTCCTGGAGTGAGACAGAACTCCCTCACCCTCCAGTGCTCACATTGCTCAGGGCGTGGAGCTAGCTCTGGGACCCCCTCAGTGTGTGTCCTGTGCCCCCTTTTGTTCTGCCCTGGCTAATACAAGCCCCATGTGGTGCTGCCTCTCCCCTTTCCCCAGCAGAGCCCCAATGGCAGTGCAGAAGTGAGAGCTGTGGACACCTAGGACCTTGTCAAGCTTCCCCCCGCCCCACCCTGCTATATATGACTTCCCTCTGTGATCCTGTGATCAGCCTAGAGACCCCTTTCCTCTGGGGTAAGGGAGGATGGATGGATGTCAGTGTCCCCTGAGGAGCTTTCACTTCCTGAGTCCCAAAGGCACTTTGCTCCTCCATCCCTGCCGTCCTTAGACAAGATTTAGCTTCTCAGGCTCCCCTCAGACCTCTCTGCTCCCCACATGGGGCTGGTTCCTGGGGGAAGGTTTGACCCTTGGTATCTCCTCTCCCCAGAAGCCCAGTCTGAGTCTGCCCAGAGTAAAATGCTGAGCGGAGTCGGGGGCCTCGTGCTGGGGCTGATCTTCTTTGGGGTCGGCCTCATTGTCCACAAGAGGAGCCAGAAAGGTGAGAGATTCTGGGGGAAGCCCTGAGCCCCCTGCCCTCCATCGTCTCCTGCAGGGCAGAGAGGATCCTGGATTGTGCCAGAAATCTGCCCCAGATCAGGGGAGAAGGGGTGGTCTGGCTCTGGCTCCTCCAAGTACTTATAGAAGGGAGTGAAGTGGCCAGATCTCAGGGCTCAAGGAGTCCCATATTCATTAATAGAGATGGGCTTGGGAGGGGTCTTAGGTTCCAGCCTCTCACTCCTCCCCACTCCACTCACACAGTTGTAGAGGGATGAATAAAGCACCAATTAAGTGCTCCCTCTGAGGTGTCAGCTACTGGGCTGAGCAATGTCAAGAACCCCCTGTCCCACAGTGCTCAGTTCCTTTTGCTTCTGTGACTCTAAGATTTACAAGTATCTCTATGTCTGTCTTTCTTCCTTTCCCAGGAAATCGGGGTTCACAGCCACCAGGTAAGATCCTTCTGCCAGGTTCTCATAGCTACAGAATGTGCCCAGTGGGGCCTGAAGCTAAGAAGAGATTGGGAACCCTTAGTGGGAAGATATATATGAGCCAATATGCAATTGGCTCAGCCAGAGGTACAGGATGGCTACCACATAAAGGCTGAAGCCTAACTGTGGTCCAAATAAAAGCAGAGTTTCCAAAACGTCCTCCAGGTAAAAGCCATCAGTCTGCTGCTCTGCCATACCCAACAGGAGCAGAGGAAGGGGATTAAATATGTTTTCTCATGGTACTTTTTACTGTGCCCTTCTGGCCATCAGCATTTCCTGAATGTTGTCCTCGGCATCCTTCACACTGCGCTCAAGATATGACTTTCTCTGTTCCAGTTCCTTAATTTTTTCTTCTGCTATTTTCTGTTTCTCTAAAAGCTGGTTGTGAATTACCTCCTTGGACTGAAGAATAAACATTCTCCCTACACCTTCATACATGTGAATCTCATCTACCAAAGTCATAATTTCTGCATCTGTAAGATGTGCATGCTTTTTTGTTCTATTTAGTTGTTCGATCTGTATATCTGCAAGCTTCACCTTCTGCTGAGTATCAATATCTTTGGCTTGTAGTTCTGTGAAAGCCTTCAACTCCAGATCCATGGGGGCAGCCATCTGGAGTGGTTTTGCCGGTGGCTTAGACCTTTATGGGGACTCTAATGTGACTGTTTTCTGTCCTCTGCAGGGCTCCTGAGCTGATCCCCGAGGGTGTGTCCCTTGGAGGTGTCACTTCCTCTCTCAGCCTCCCTCTCATGTTTGGCGGCCTCCTGCTTGTGCCCAGATCTCCAGGAGTTTAGCACCCCTGACCTCTTCCCTGGAATAGCACCTTCCCTTCACCTTCGATTCTTTTGGACTCTTTGGGGAGTTTCCTTTACTTTCTTTCTGTACCAGGTTTTATCATTTTTGTCCCTTGAGCCTTCCCCCTATAATTAGAAGGCTGAGAATCAGCTGGTGTTTGGTGACCCAGAGACAGAGGGAGGAAACTTCAGCACTAGGGCTTTGTAGCATCTGTCAAAGTGAGAAATGGCTCCAGAGGTGAAGATTGCCATCCATACTCACCTGGTGCCTCTTGTCCATTTCCTTCCATAATTCCTCAGAGGGTGATTACCCAGCATGCTTCTGGTCTTCCTTTACATTTTCTAGCATTAAATGGAGACCAGTGGCCCTCTTGGTGTCTGCCCAGAAGTCCTTATCTTTCCCTGTGTGATGGCCCCTCTCATTCTGCTGATGTTCTCTCTGGTGACTTTCCTTCTATCACGTCTGCTCCATTCTTCTTTTATGATCTGCTGGAGCCTCTGGTTCCCTTTCATGTTCTTCTCCATTTTACTTTTAAAATTAAAATTTTAGTAATACCTTTGTGTTTGTGTTATATATAATATACCCTACCCCCATTAGTTTTAATCACACAATTAGGAAAACACAAGCACCAAGAAACATTAATGGTCCCCAATATCAAATCAAATGAAATCTTCTCAATCCAGATAGCTCCTCATAAGTCATTCCAAAAATCCATTGAATCAAGTGTTGGATTTTAACTGTTTCATGTAGCCATCAGATCCTGGGAAACATTTTTCATTGGAAATCCTGGAATAGGTCTCATTTTCAGGGCCTCTCTGGACAGGGCTCCTCTTAGTATATTTGTTTTTTTCATTCCAAGTCACCTGCAAAATTTCCCTATAATGCTACTAAAACCTGCTAGTGATAAGATCTAATATAATTTAATATATTTTATATATATTTAATATATATATTTATATTTTATAATTATATATATAATTTAATAATTTGACAATTTGATCTTCCATTAATTAATTCATATAATGAAAACCAGTTCAAATCTTAAAGAATTAGTTTTTAAGAGCAGAAATATAAGACGAATACCAAATCAGAAACCCATAATTCACCTGAAAGTTCAGAGAATTTCAGTTTTTACTTTCCATTTTTTTGTCTATACCTGAATGTTGTACCTGATGTGCATAGTGCCATCTACAGGCTGAAGGAAGAATTTTTAAAAGCATCACTGAGGTAAAATGAAATTCCTCCTCCCTATCTCTTAATATTATCAGAGAGATTGACTTCAAAATAGGTAGAAAATCATTTATTATTAGCACAATTTCATGTGTAAAATTCCTAATATAATCTTTGAGAATTTAGTTCTAATTAATATCTATAATTAAATAAATATAATGGGGTGCAACTCCACTTCTAAGCCATAGAATATGATGTTCCTCAATTCCATCTCTAAGACCACTCTTCAATTCTACTTCTGAGCCATCAAATTAGCATATCAATGACACAAGATCGTTCTATTTTTTTCCATAAAATTATCTTTTTGCTCCTGGTTTTTTTTTGCTAAATTCTTTTTGGAACTCAGCCTGCTGTTAGCAGTGTAATAAATATTTGCCACTTAAATAGTAAGGGCAATTTAAATGTCTTAAATTGGAGACATTGCAAATTCTTTTACCATACCCAATGATACTGGCTGAAGCACCCTAATATTGTTGGGGTGTCATGTTTCAACATAATTACTTTGTATTCAATACCTTTCACTTTGCATGTTCATGGAGGACTTTGCAGTTATTATTTGTCTTTTTGATTGAACCCAAAGGAGGATCAGTGCTTTACTCTAATTTTTTAATCTTATTCTTCATTACTTTCAGAATCAAAAGAAAAAATTTAAAAATATCTCATCTAGGCATTTTATGTTTACTTGTATTTTGTTGTTGTCAATTATACACACACATCCTATTTCTTTCTGAGAAAAGAGTCATGTATCAAACTGAAACCTTAAAACTTTTAAATCTTTATTAAATCACATCTTCATCCTTGCCCCAGTATACATCTGCATATGTATATATCATCACTATGTGAAGAAACGAGGTGATATATGATAGGATATGATACATGAATGTACAATACTAAGGAGATGGAGAGCAAGCCTAAGAACTTATTTATCTAGTTATTTAGGATAGGAACTTGAAAGAAATAATAACCCCAAATTTAGAATGGTAAAATTTTTAAAAATTAAGGTCTTTCATACTTGTATCTTTTTTTAGTAAGCCAGAGACATCTAACAACACAATTTACTACACACACACACACACACACACACACACACACACACACATATAAACAACCTTTTTAATTTTATCTGCAATGATTAGATATCAAAGTCACCGACTAACCTGACACAAGTGTAACAGAATAAAGTTTCTTTAATTCTGCCTGATTCTGGGTAAGAGCCAAAGTCAGCCTTTTAAAAATAGGTATTCAGCAAAGTTCTACATTACTCATGGATTATTTTAGCCAGACTCACAATAAAGCATGTGAGAAATTTCCTTTTCAAGGAGAAAATAGAACGTTGAAGAAACTAACTCAATAGAATCCTGTCATTATCTTTGTAAGGTTGTTTCATCTTTCCTAGGTGTAGATACCCACATATAGAAGTTCTCAGATTGCCTTTCTTTTGACCAATATATGGTATTTTCCTTGAATGATAGCTTGCTGATTTGAAGATAATTTACAGTTATATTTAAAGCCAAAACTCAGCATAATATCAAAATACAGTCCCAAGAAATTCGAACTCAAACAATGTTTCACTAATCACAGTTTAGGATTAGGTACAGTTATTAATACTCTATAACAATTAAAAATTAGCACATACAATGTCTAACCTTACACTGCCTTTCTCATTGAAATCCATCCTAGAGCAGATATTCAGAATAAAAAATAAGAAAAAAATTAAAATAAAATAAAAATCTACATTTTTAAATTGTACTGCATACAATGACTGCATCTGAGTTTATTCAGAATCCAGAAAAATTCTGGCCACATTATAAGCTTCAAGACTAACAGATATCCATATATGAAGGTGTAGCACATTAAGCGATAAAGCTTAAGTGGACTTCAAAGTATAACTTTATTACATAATATTCCAGATAAAATTATATAATTTTCATAATCAGTGAGAAAATAATCCATCCAATAAAATATTTGGTTATAAAAGAAACTTGTAAGTTTCCTTATTCAGCTTTGAGAGGTTCTAGTTTCTCATTAAAACATTTCATTATCTTAAAAGATCACAACATGCTAACAGTAAGACTCATAATTGCATGACCAGCTTAAATAAAGTCCCAAGAAACTTAGAAAATCTTCACATAACTAAATACATAAGGAGAATTTACAAGATCTATTCTTTTCCACAGTTAAGTTATTATTTTTCATATTAAAGCAAAATACACCCAATTAAATGAAGTTTTAAACATTATAACACCATTCTTTGACAATTCAATTCCTAATTTAACAGAGTACAGTTTTTTTTAAAAGAAGTAATTTGCTAAGGATGCAATTACATCATTCTCTAGATATTGTTTTTCAGAATGACAGAATTTCCTATGCAAAATGATGATACAAATAAAGTTAGAAGCGTAACAGTAACAAACAATAATATGTAATTAGAAATATAAAAAATTCTTATTACCAATAAAATAATATTACTTCTGTTGAATGGATTTCCAAATCATATAGAAAAGCATTTAATCCATCAATTAATCTTCAGGGAACCTGCAAAGGGCCACACATAGTGGGGGAACTCTGGATAAGATATAGGACTCTTCAGCCCAGAGGAAACCTGCTAACAATGTCTGGTTTGGCTCCCCATCTCCCTTTGGTGTTCTCATCCTTCCTGAGAAGTCAAGGAGGGTATGACCACCTTCCTTTGGTATTCTCACCTTTTCCTATATTTGTCTTCAGTGAGGGCTTCCTCTAGAGCAACTTTTGTGATAAACTTGGAGGTCTTTTTTGTCCTCTGCAAAGCCCTCCTCATGTTCATGATTGCCAAGTGATTTCTACCTTGTATATAAACACTGATGAGATTTCTTCCACCATCTATAAAAAATCAATGATTGTAGTATTCTTTTGGAGGCCCCACATTGGGCGCCAAAATATAATGTTCAGACTAGCTCTCTGGAGGATCTTAGGACCAGCCTTGGTCTTAGTGGAGGAGATGAAGGAGGCAGGAGCGCCATTAGAATGGTGGTCATAGATGGAGCGTGTCTCATTTCCCATCCTCTCAGCCCTTAAATACCTCAGTATGATTACATCATCACTGCACATTAAGTATGTGCCAACTAGAGAACCATTACATTACTACAGCATACTGCATATGTGCTAATTATAAGCACCCTGTTATGTAAATGCCTCTTGCTGCAAGTTTCCCTTGCTTCAAATAGAACACAGGTGGTCATGCCCTCCTTGACTTCTCAGGAAAGGTGAGAGCACTTAGGGGAGATGGGGAGCCAAACCAGACATTGTCAGCAGGTTCCTTCTGGGCTGAAGGATCTTATACCTTACCAAGAGTTCTCCCACTATCTGTGGCCTCTACAAGAACCCACTCAGACACTGGATAGTTTGGGGTTCATTCACCAACCAGTTTCAATTCATTCCCAACCAATGAGGCCCAAAGTTCAATGATCTCAGCTTCTGAAACTACTTCCTGCTGAACCCCAACAGGGTTCTATTGTAGGAGTTTGAGCTGACAATGACCCAGTGAATTGAGTCAGACCCCTAAAGCTGCTCAATCCAGCTGTCTCGTGCTGGTCATTTGAAGGTGAGTTTTTTAAAGCCTAGAGGCAAACAAACCTAAGAGAATCAGAGAACGAGCCAGAGAGTACTAAGAGCAGAGCCCTCATTTTTGGGAGGTGTCCTTATA
Source organism: Antechinus stuartii (assembly GCA_016696395.1). Taxonomy (NCBI): domain Eukaryota; kingdom Metazoa; phylum Chordata; class Mammalia; order Dasyuromorphia; family Dasyuridae; genus Antechinus; species Antechinus stuartii. The sequence goes on along the minus strand of MU176781.1, from coordinate 164,441 downwards.
TCTTCCCTCAAGATTCTGTAAATAGCTACTTCAGCATCATCTCTTTTAATAGAGACTACATTATCACCCAAATGTGATTGTGAGAAAGAGAAATTCCCATGAGAATAACAGGTATTCATAAAATCCTTCCTTCACAGGTCTCATTTACATATTAAAAGCAAGATATTGAGATAGAGATTAATCCAAACTTCTACATGAATCATATATAAAGCCTCTTTACGAGTTTTTTTTTTTTTTTTTTCCTAGACAAGTATCCCTTTTCTGAGTGTCTACTGGATTGACTCTGGAATTAGAAGCTGGCCAGAGAATGGTTAAAAACCACTTAGAATACGGAAAGATGATATTCCCCCTCTTGTGTCAGGGTCTATTGTAGAATGGACTAGGAAAGGTCTATATAGATTGGCCAGCAGCTTTTCATATCAAATAAGTTATTCAAAAGAAAACATGTTTGTGGCACAGAACATGCTATACAAATGGTATTCCCACATTAGTAATGAAATTAAATAAAATTGACTTCCCCATTGAAGTAACAAAATATTCTATAAGTTACATCTTTCTAAAAAACCTGGGTATCCTAAAATCCTCTTCTCTAAACTATACAGCAGAAGTTTCAGCTTTAGTTTCAATAATCAAAAAAAAATTAGGTTCTACATACAGTTTTATCAATTGTTCTTACATTATTTTGAAATCTTTAAGGACCTTATTTCATACAGACATATACATCTAGCAACAGATAGATAACTAGAACACTCATTTGCCTAATTATTTAAGATATAATGACTACATATTTTCAGATTGAAAATAGCAAGATAGTACATACTTGAATTGTCTTAAGACTCCTGTTGCTCACTCTGATTATAGAAATTTGCCTTAAGATGAAAAAGCAGGAGCATGATTATAATAGCTAACAATCCCACCTTATAACTAATTCAGGAATCTGTCTGAGTAACTTAATGGTATTTCTCTCAAATGGTGGGTTCCTAACAATTCAGATAGTCATTCCCAAATTCAAAACTCAAAAAAATTATCAGTTATAATCCAAAGAAATTTCATCTCAATAGCAAGTTTCACTAGTCAAAGATTTTAGATCCTAACCTATCTATCCCAAATGTCTGCAGAGCACACTAAAACTAGATGCAGGACTGTTAGGTTAAAATCCTGCTCTGGGTACATCAAGAAAGCAAGAGATCATATTTGCTATCATATTCATTAAACAATGAGACTATGAAGCACTTAAATAAATAATTTGTTAAATAATTTTGCTGAAGACAAAGACCTTGGTAAGAATAATCATTTTCAGAGAACTTGCTGTTCTAGCAAACTTCACTTAAAAATTCTTTGCATTGCCAAGCAGTAGAACCTTTGATACAGCACCACAAATGACTTTGCCTTAAAACAACCACAGATTTGAAAAATAAAAACAAATATTCAGTTATTAACACCATGTAAATATAAGCTATTCCTTTAAACAATAGAAGCAATTAATAATAAAGGAAATTAATTTAGCCAGCTGAAGGGGGACACAGAATGATAGGAGTGAGCACGTGTGAGTGGGCTTGTTCTCAGTCCCCCACCCCTAGAAAAAAGGGCTCAAAGAACAGAATTGAGGAATATCCACACTGTGTTGGAGGAGGGTAGACATTACCCTCATCTTCCTATAGATGTAAAATAAAAATGCAAAATCATGCAAATAGCTAGCATACAGTTTTCATCCTTAACTACCAAAAATTCTGATCAAGAATTTTCAGAAATTTCAAGGTGTAGAAATTGGAATTTTATACCTAGAATCAAGCTTTTTACAAATCTGGCAAATTTACAAATTATGGGAAGAGTACCCAGAGCAGGGGCTGAGTCTGCTTCCCCTGGTTGTCCAATACCACCTTTTCTACCCTTAGAGTTGCTACAGGCTTTTTCCACACACATAGTAATTACTAGTTTTAGGTTTCAACCCCAAATAACTTAGTTAACAATCTCACAATTTTCCTAGGTGATAACTAAATAAACATAACATAGTCTGTTCACAAACATGGATGGGAATCTCATGCGATTTATAGGTAAGTTTCTGAGTTACAATACAAACCAATTGAAAAACTTATTTTAAAAATAGCTTGTGAGATTCTAACTGGAGTCAATTGAGTCAAACTCAATTATCTCTTAGTTGTTTCCTGTTGGAGTTCAAATATTGGAGTTCTTGTTCTTCTCAAAACGCAACCAGTTGATAAAAGTTCAGATCTTTTATTGTCTCCAATATAGCCCGGTTAGCTTAGAGCCCTCCAAATATCTCCAAATCCAAGGGTTTTGTCCTTCAGCCTCTGCCTCTGCTTTCTTCTGCCTCCAGCCAGCACAAAGATGGAATGAATCTCTTGTCTCCTTCACTTGGGGTTCGGCTAGCTTTCTGGTGAGTCTTTCAGACCAGCTTGGTCTCAGTGGGGGAAGTGCAGGAGCCCAGCCACCAACCACAGTGGTGTGAGATGAAGATGAATCTGGTTGTCTGCTGAACTCTCGACTCGTAGCTTTTTCCTCTGAAAACTCTTCTTCTGCCACCAGCCAGCCAAGTGGAAAATATTCTGGAATAGCTCTCTCTTCACTGGCCTTATATCTGACTCTTCTGAGAGAATGGGATTATGGGTTTTCTCCCATAGTGCTCTCTGGCCCTAAGAGCTTTAAGGGAGGTGTGAATTCACAAAGGTACAAAGTTTATTTTGTGAATCTGGCAAACTTGTGAACTCCGATGAGTAAAGGTGTAAACACAAGCATTGTACTAATTAGTTCTACTTAATACCTTGTTTCAGGCTCTGGCCCACAACATCTTCTTGTAAGATCAGATCATCAATCTATCAACTCTAATGAGTTAGCAGTTTGTAAAGATTCCAACAGTTTCCCAATTCACACAAGCCAGGAAATGGTCAAGTACCTATTTGCATTTTAAGAATGCAGGTCTTTTCACCTTGAGGTTGTCACCAGCACAGCTCAACTCCTGTTAATGCCAATACAAACTTCTAATTGCCGAATTTAGAAAGTAACAGTACCTTAAATATATTTCATTTAAATAGAAAATACAAACATGGTATTTTTTTAGGTAAGTTACCAGACAACTTTGTTTTAATAAGTTTTTTTTTAAACTTAAAATCAAATCAAATATAGTTTTTAACTTCTAGTAGCAATACTTAATATTAATGCACACATATTTCTAAAATCTTATTTTTAAATGCATCAGCTGAAAGTAATTATATCATATTCAATTTAAATTCAAACACATAAAAATTTAGGTCACATTTTTGGGAGAAAGCCCTTCTCTCTCAAAAACTGCACTCTTTTAAACTCCCCAAAATCTTTGAAATGGCAGTACACTTTTGAGACCTGAGATGGAGATATAGGACCCTAGGAACTTTAAAATGGCAATGACCCCTATCTCTCTGCTAACTCATGTGGACTGATCATACAGGGAAAAGGGAAAGATTTTAAAATATAAAGTGAATTTCCCTAAATTTCCACAAGTCATGTGGAGATAGACCATACTTTTGTACAGAGTCCAGAGTTCACTGAAAAGAGTTTTGGGACAATAGGGGTTTAAGACTGTGTGAGACAAAGACCATCAACAAAAATAATCAAAGATATTTTTCAAAATGAAAGCAGAAAGGGATTTTATTATGATCTCACAAGAAAGGGCATCTCTCTCCTACCAAGCAGTCGGGCTAAGAGAGGCAAGTTACAGAAGAACACCGAATTATATACACTTAAGTTGGAAATCCCCCACTCACCGCTGGCTTCCAATCCAGGTGACCAGGGGCAGGTTTACAATCTAAACTCTCCTAGATACAAAGAATAAGGAAATAGAAATTAACCAATACAAAATCATAAAAGCATTCTTAATCTTATTTGACATACTTCCTGCTGATGTGGCGAAGTCTCACAACAGCATTCAGGGGAGGGGGACTTGGAGTTCCTGTTTCTAAGTCAGATGATTTTTGGTAAATAAAATTGAGACTAGGTTTTGGACAAATTTATCCTAGAGTCTCGGAGAAGTCTTCACCTATCCCACCCAAGGCCCATCTAGAGAAAAACTGAGGCTGTCTGCAGGGCATGAATGGAGGTTTTCAAGGAAGCCAAACGTTGGGAAAGGCTGGACTAAACATAAGACCCCATTTAGTGGACCTTGCCATCCTCCAGTCCTCTGTAGGAAGAGAAATTTGAAAGCTTAAGAGGAATTCAGGTTAATTTGCATTAAGATTTCTGAAAGGTAAACAGAGATTAAAAGCAGAGATAAAAAACAAATGCTTTTAAATCCTAAAGTGGCCAGATCTTTTTCTTTGCTGAAATGAGACTGCGTTTTTCCCATGGCTCACAAGTTCTTGCCTTCCATAAAGAAAGGCTCACCAATCTTGTCCCAACCCTAACTGTATGGTTACCCAATGGTCATCAGTTCTCATCCTTTAAAAGAACTCACCAGGTTTTGGCTTACCTGGGAATATGGACACAAATTTATGTGACCTTCAGAGTTTCTCTTTTCAAGTGCTGTCTGTCCACCTTGTGGAGCTCTGGAGATGGTTTTGTTTTTGCCTCCTAGACTTTTTTCTCAATGTGAGGTAGGTTCATTCAGATGGGACTTGGGGGCCACCAGTAATAGATTGGTGGGTGTCTGCCCTCTAATCTAATCCAGGATCCCTCTCCTCACTAAGAGAACTATCCCAGATGAGCCCCCATAAACTGTGTGAGATAATTCCACAGTGATATCTTTTTTTTTTTTTTTTGATTGCCAATAATTTTATTGTAAGGAAATTTATAGGCTTTTTTTTTTGTTGTTGTTTTTCCCCTCCCTCCCTCCACCCCCTCCCCCAGATGGCAAGCAGTCCTTTACATGTTGAATAGGTTACAGTATATCCTAGATACAATATATGTTTGCAGAACCGAACAGTTTTCTTGTTGCACAGGGAGAATTGAATTCAGAAGGTATAAATAACCCGGGAAGAAAAACAAAAATGCAAGCAGTTTATATTCATTTCCCACACAGTGATATCTTATAAAGTCAATATCAAATAGAGAGGAAAGAAGGATTTCTTTCTTTCTCATGAGAAAGGGTACTTCCATGTGACTCAGAAACATCTACAGGTAGTGCAAAGAACTCAGTAAAGCACAAAACTTTTATACCTAGTGCAATAATCCCACCCACCCCTGCCTTTTCCTCCAACTGGCTGGGCTTCAGAGCTCACAATCTGAATGTGGGAAGTTTCCCCAGCCATAAGAGACAAGAGTGGGAAACAAAGGTATTTGGTCAGCACCAAGGAGGGAGTGGTTCTGGAGGAGGAGCAAGGTCTGGGCAAACAGGACTTTTATAGTTGGAACTTTTGGCACCTCACCCTTATTTTGTCACATTTGTCATTGGCCATGGGAGGAAATGTTAGATACTTGGTTATGTAGGAATGTGAATGCTTTGCAAAGTATATGCTTCCTGAGGGGGCTTCAATATTTAAATATTCCACTCATAGGAAAAGGAGCAGACTCAAATCCTCCCATACTGGATTGTTTTTGCTCAGGATGAAACCTTTCCTTCTGGTCTCAACCTTTTCTTCTAACTTCCCTTTCCCTTTAATTGTAAAAAGAAGCCTTCTGATCACAATCTTAGTTTACTCTGTTTAGAAACAATAGATTAGATCTCTATTTATTGGTTTCTCTGCTCTTTTAGGATTATTGGTAAAATACAAATAACAACTGCTTATCATGTCCTCAAAGAACATCTTGTCCACAAACAGGAAAGGAAAATGTCTTGTCCTTTGTACTTTGTGAAGCTAAATAACAACTTCTCCTGACTATATTCTCTGATGACAATTTAAAATATAACATTTGATATGATATTATCCTTTATCCAATGAAAGATTTAGAACAATATGAATTCTAAGGGAGTCCACCCTGTTCTCTTTGTCAACCTTTTCCCACAGAAATGGAGGCAATTTTCCTGGAACTGTTTTCTCTTGTCAGCATGACCAAAGCTGATCTAACTCACCAAATTAGTAAGAACCCTGCAGATAAGGACCCTTTGTCTACATGAGCAGGCTCACTAGAGCTACTCTTGCCCTTCAAGTAACCTTTGGGATGAAAGCACCCTAATTATTCTGGATTACTGTATCTCTCTTCCTCTATTCCCATCATGCAATTGTTGATAAAGACATAATGCATGCTGTGGAATTATTCTCTTGCCCTATCAGGAAGCAGTGCAACCAGCTATCATCAGGCATAACCAAGTCTCAAACTATCCTGTTTGTATAGAGTGATTGTAAAGATGGCACTCTTTATCAGCCTCATCGTTTATCTCCCAAGCTCTGTGCATTTTTAAAGAGATCTTGATTAGCACATCTTCAGAGAGGTCTGAGACCTGCTCTTCCAGGTGCATTCCATCTGCCTCCTTAGACCCCTCATCTCCCCCTGAGCTACCAAATTACTTCCCTGGTCCTGAGAAAACCTCAATGAGTTTATATACTATAGTATATAGTTTTCCTCTATAAAAGATCTGCTCAAGATAAAGATCTTTGCTAAGGTCTTTGCAGGACTAAAGCCACTATGAGCTATTCTCTTTCTCCTTCCTCATGGTGCCTGCCCTTTAATGACATCTTTCTTTTTAATATAACTAAAGTCTGATAAATTCCTCTATGGATCCAAGCTGCCAGTAAATGGCGTACCCAGGAGAGAGAGTGGCCATTGTGGATTTGTTACATGTTTGTTTCGAACTAGGAACTGCTATCCTGACATCATTACTTGGTGCTCAAAACCCTCTGGATTTCTTTTTGGGTAAGGAGTGTGCATCCCAATATTTTTCCTGCTTATCAACTTAGAGGGGATGTGACATGGAGCCCAGCAAATTCTCTCTGAAACCTGTTGACTTTCCTTTTCACCTAATGTTAATGCTACTGCAAAGTCTTTGGTGAATTCTCATTCTTTTTTTCTGTTTTTGCTTTTTTTTTTTTTTTTTTCACGTATCACTTAGAATAACTGAGGATACATGATTAAACTTATAAAGGGGATGCTGTTGATATAATATAGCTTCTAGGAGAGACAGTAATGAGTTTCAGGTCTCCTGACCTTAGAGACTGTTCTAACAGTAAGTGATTTTAAATCTTCTTACTTTGGAATCTGCCTCAGGGAATTCCCACACCCAATCTAAGAATAACAATCTGATTCTGGACAGAATCCTCCTGGGTCCTACCTCTGGGTCATAAAATTAGCATATCTATAACATGAAGAACTAGATAAATATGTCTCTTTGCTTCTGTTCCTTTACTAATACTTTTTGGAATTTAGGCAACTTGTAACGGCATTAAAATTACAATACACTTTGCCCTTTGATCAGGAAATGGGTTCAAGCCTGCAAATTCTTTTGAGACACCTTGCAACACTGGTATTTTTGGGTCCATTTCCCAACATCAACATTTGGTGGCCTGGTATGGGGAGAGTCTGGCCTTCCCTGGCTTGATTCCCGCCTTATCAAGGTAAATCCCCCCATTTTTTCTCCCACAATCCTATAGCTGGTACACACCAAGCCACTGGGAGAAGCCTTGTTTGATAAACTATTATTACTCTTGGAAATTTAAATATATATTTAAGCAAAGTTCTCTCTGGTAAATTTGCTCAGTTTAACACGTTTGTATAAGATTCTATGTTTCTTTCTGAATTGTATATTATACAGTTTGTAAAAATTGTATGAGCTATATTTTAAAATTCTGTCAATCCTGCAGAACATGTATAAGTTTTGTTTTGTGAAACTAAAATTATTTAGTTATCACTTATGTTCTGAATTTTAGAATAGCCTTGTTTCTCCCTTTTACAAAAACCTGACTGTGAGATGAATCTTTTCAGTAAATATTATATGATGAATTCATAGGTGACCCGTCCAGCAGGTCATCAAAGTGTGGGTCCTGAGGCTGGCATTTGTCTGTAAGGCTAGGCCTGAAAAGGGATGGGGTTAGAAATGAGGAGGAAGACCAGTTGGGGTGAAACAAAGTCTCAGTTTAATGAATGAAGAGGGTCTAGTTAAATACATTTCTGAATGGGGGGTTGCAAAGTAAAGAATGTCACACCAGATGTGTGGCAGACATCCTGGAGCCTAATCGTTATCTTGCACCTGGGCTGATAGGGCCAATTTTCTGGGACACACATCATCTTGTCTCAGGAGTTTAGGGTGTATAGTTTGTTTACGATAAGGTTGTAGCTTCAGAATTTATGTGCAGGCGATTACATTCTTCTTTAGCTCTTTGATTCCAAGGACATGTAGCTCTTTGATTTCAAGGACACGGTCTCTGGCACATAGGGTCTTTCTGAGATTATAACACTGGAATAAATTATTCTCTTGAGTTATTGTAATGCTGGAGAAATTGAGCAAGACAGAAGTTAGAGACCAATTCAATAATTTATTAAATGGAGAGAGATACTGGGACCAATGGATCCATGTTTGGTCCCAGGGCTGGACGAGACTATCATCTCAAAGAGTCCAGCCCCTAAGTATTAGAGAGCAAGCTTTTTATAGGCTAACAAGAACAGTGACATAATGGGGGAAGTAGGGGGTAAGCTAATGGGGGGGAGGGAGGCCTCTAGGATGACACAATGGAGGGAGGTTACTGATATTCTAATGATATATAAAATGAATAAACCTTTATCTTGTCAAACATTAAGAATGTCTATAACCTAAAGATATAAAACTTTTATCTCATCAACCATTAAAGAGGGAATGATTATAGCCTGGGGTTTTGGGACAGAGCAACTGAGGTAGACCTTTATCTTATCAAACATTAAGAGGGAAAGGTTATAAGCTGAGGCAGAATAACTAAATAGGACAATGGGGAAACTAGGTCAGGACATCAAAAGGGAACTGCATGTAGTGTGGCCTGCTGACAATCAAAGCTTGATCTAGATGCCAGAAGCAAGTCAATGTATCTGTAATTTGACCAAATCTAGAAAAATAAACAAATCTAACAAAGAAGAGTTAGAACAGTCTGAGATAGAAAGACTGGTCCACAAGGACTGCTACAAAATATGGCCTCTCATTAGTTATAAACCTTAAAAGAAAAACTTGAGTATCCAGACACAATATCTAGTAACCAATAGATGACCAGACTAAATACTTCTTTGCTCAAGTATTTAGGATATAATGATTACAGATAGCCAGATTGGAAACAGCAAGGAATGACAATTGAATCAACAATTTCTCATTGACCATTGCTCTGATTATAGAAATCAGTTATAGGAGGAAAAAAATGCGGTGACATATTAACTACAAACCCAAGAAATTTTACCTCCAATAACAAATCCTAAACAAATACCATAACCTTGTATTTATACAAATCAGTTTGCTGCTTTTAACCAAGAACCAGGTAGCTAAAACTTGATAAAAAAAATGTCTGAAACAGTTTAGGGGAAGGGAGGAGGAGAGGATTCCATGTGATTGCCTTTCCCCCCATTCCACCTCCCAAGGTGGGGAAGGAGGGGAAGGGAAGTCGAACTAAAAACTTCACTCCAGGCTAACTAAATCCTCCAACAGCTGAAGTAACAGCAGTGGGGGGTGAATTTAAATCTTTACAAAAGATCCCTACCCCACCCAACATTTAAAGAAGCAGAAATCATTGGATGGGTGGGGAAATTCCATAAAACCCACATGTCCAGCAGAGCTGGAGTTAAAGCATAATTTACAATGTTATAATATAAGTAACAAATGGCTTTAAATTCCCAATAATATAAAACTGTTTTTCCTATCTCATTTCAAATAATGAAACAGCATAATTTCTTTCTCTCCTTCTGACCCCATGTGGCCATTATTCCCAATGGACTCCCCTAAGCTCCAACTAAGCCAAAGTTGAAGCTTTCAGAAAAGTCAAGATTTTTTTGCAACATATGTTACCTAATTAGAGGCACATGACCCCTTTCAGGCAAGTTAACAGAACTTCTTTAACAAGCTATTGTTCTTTTAAGATCTTATACTTAAAGATAACCAATTCTAGCCTGCATAGGCAACAATAAAATTTATTTCCCACAATTTTAAATCTGCCCAAAAGAATACTCAGAACAAATCTGGCATGCAAAGGCAAATTAACAAAATTATTTCCCAAATTTAGAATCATCCTAAAATTCAAATGTTTTCTCCAGCTGGAGTTCAGTATTGAAATAAGTAATCCCCAAATTTGATAATTGTTCTTAAATTTAACAGAGCTCTTAAATTAACAAAACAGACAAACAAATTATACAGAACACACTAGACTGTCCAGCAGCCATTTAACAGACAATAGACTATCCAGCAGCCATTAAACATTTAACACAGACCAGGGGTTATCTGGAAAGAATAGCCCTGAGGGAAGTTGTCTGCTCCAGTCTTCCCTCCCATAATCCAAATGGAGCAATAACATACAAGATATACAGAACACTGATCACACTTAGACTGCACAATCACAACATTCAGTAGTTGTAAACTAACATTAAAACCAAGCCAAATGGCATCTTCAAAGGACACCCCAGTAGTGACAACCGCGTCCAGTTAGACACTAATCAATCAAGCCAAATGGTGCCTTAAAAAGGACACCCCAATAGTGACAACCACATCTGGTTAGACACTTAATCAAGGCTAAGCCAAATGGTGTATTTAAAAGACACCCAGGGTTATACTCTGGAATGCCCAGAATTGTGCCAACTGGCACACAGAACCAGATGTATCTTAGGAGACTCTCAGGTAGTGCCAACTGCCTGCAGTTCGACACTACTTCTCAGAATTTATTCTGAGAACCCAGGTGTTACAAAAACAAATCAGATTGGACTTACTCTCTCCTGGCCAAATCGAAAGTATCCACTCTTCCTGGAGCCTCTGGAGGAATTTCTCTTTACTCTCTCCTGGCCGAAAGAGAAAACCCAGATTCCCAACTGTTTCCAGGACCAAAGTGGAGACTTGAAATGTCTCTAACCCCTAGTCCTGCTCTCAGTTCCCGACATCTCTCTGGGGAAGCTCCTAAATGTAATGCCGGAGAAACCAAGCAAGACAGAGGTTAGAGACCAATTTAATCATTTATTAAATGGAGAAATATACTGGGACCAATGGATCCATGTTTGGTCCCAGGGTTGGACGAGACTATCATCTCAAAGAGTCCAGACTTCAAGTATCAGAGGGCAAGCTTTTTATTTTTTATTTTTTTATTTTTTATTTTTTTTAAATTTAAATTTTATTTTATTTAATAATAACTTTGTATTGACAGAATCCATGCCAGGGTAATTTTTTACAACATTATCCCTTGCACTCGCTTATGTTTCGTGTTTTCCCCTCCCTCCCTCCACCTCCCCACCCCCAAGATGGCAAGCAGTCCTATATATGTTAAATATGTTGCAGTATATCCTAGATATAATACATATTTGCAGAACCGAACAGTTCTCCCGCTGCACAGGGAGAATTGGATTCAGAAGGTAAAAATAACTCGGGAAGAAAATCAAAAATGCAAATAGTTCACATTCGTTTCCCAGTGTTCCTTCTTTGGGTGTAGCTGTTTCTGTCCATCATTTATCCATTGAAACTGAGTTAGGTCTCTTTGTCATAGAAATCCACTTCCATCAGAATACATCCTCATACAATATTGTTGTCGAAGTGTATAATGATCTCCTGGTTCTGCTCATCTCACTTAGCATCAGTTCATGTAAGTCTCACCAATTCTCTCTGTATTCATCCTGCTGGTCAATCCTTACAGAGCAATAATATTCCATAACATTCATATACCACAATTTACCCAGCCATTCTCCAATTGATGGGCATCCATTCATTTTCCAGTTTCTTAGCCCCTACAAACAGGGCTGCTACAAACATTTTGGCACATACAGGTCAGAGGGCAAGCTTTTTATAGGATAACAAGAACAACGACACAATGGGGGAGGTACCTAGGTGGGGGTAACCTAATGGGGGGAGGCCCCTAGGATGACACAATGGAGGGAGGTTACTGATATTCTAATGACATCTAAAATGGATAAACTTTTATCCTGTCAAACATTAAGAAGGAATGTCTATAACCTAAAGATATAAAACCTTTATCTCATCAACCACTTAAGAGGGAATGATTATAGCCTGGGGTTTTGGGGCAGAGCAACTGAGGTAGACCTTTATCTCATCAAACATTAAGAAGGAAAGGTTATAACCTGAGGCAGAATAACTAAATAGAACAATGGGGAAACTAGGTCAGGACATCAAAAGGGAACTGTGGCACAACATTATCTGAAATTATAAATTCTCTTGAGTTATCTGAAATTGATTATTTTAAAACCTAGAATTAGTTCCTGCTGTGTGTAGGAAGGAAAGATAAAGTAACAACTTTATCTAGATTCTATTTTCACATCAATTAGCCCTTCTCCCTTCTTCTCTGATTGGGAAAGTGAAAGAAAAAATTCATGATCCCTAGGAAAAAGCTTGGTATAGAATATGAAATTCCCATACAAGAAAGAAAGTATACATCATAATTTGCCATCACTTCTAAAATTTCTTGATTAGCATTTTTGAAAGTTATCTGAAATTGAGGATTGAAAAGTGTAAAATTTCATGGTTGTATTTTAGATCAATTGGAGTATAAGGGCACAGCCCATGTTTCCCCCACTGGGTGTGGAGTGCCTTGATCTGAAGTATTCTCCCCATCCCCTTCAGAGTGGGATATGTATCAAAGCATACAGCCCACCAAAGTTCTAAGAATAGTTGGAATAGGGTGGTAGGAACTTAAATAGCTCAGCCTTTCTCTGGGGCCCCCTGTTGGTTAAATGAAATTTCTTTAACCTTAAATTGTTTCTGTTGCTTAAAAAATAGCTTATGTTTCTACTGTCTTAATAACTGAATATTTGTTTTTATTTTTCAAGTCTGTGGTTCTTTTAAGAGAAAAACAATTTGTGCTGAATACATTTACTTAGATAAGATGTTGTATTAGAAGGTTCTACTGCTTAACAATGCAAGGAACTTAGAAGTTTGTTAGATATTTTTGGTAGTTTTGATTAAGTGAGAATTCTTTGAAAATGATTACTTCTGGTATAGTTAACATCTGTTTTCAGCAAATTATTTAACATATATTTAGTACATAGTATATTGATAGAATCTCTATTTTTCCTCTTTTTTTGCACCTAATTTTGGTTTTGCTTTCTGCATAGAGTTAGGGAAATAAAATCCTCTATCTTCAAGTTCATCTGCATGTGAAAAGAAAGCATGGTATGAGAATGCTTCTCATTTTATCAAACCTGAGACAGTTTAGGTTATGCACAATGATTTGTAAGTCTTCTTTTTAGATCTAAAGCCTTCAATATTTGAGAGAAAAAAATTTGGGGGGACTAAAACTAATATTATTTTTCTAATTTGAATCCAGGTATGGACAAGGACCAATAAATTAGAAAATCTACCATTCAAAAGAATTACTTAGAGAGATGTCATATTACAGCTAAATTTCTAATTGAGTGAGAGTTGGGAGAACAACTGTAGCCTCTGTTTAAGGTTGGGATCATTCTGACTCAATTTTCCAGTTGTTTTTCTTGGAACAGGAATAATTTTTTTACTTAATTATTCCTGAGTCTGTTAATGGGGTGGAATTCATTTTTGACATTCCTGATGTCAAATAGCTAAGAATGCTTTATCTGTTACAATCATGTCCCTGTTTTTTCTCTTATAGGAAATCTCTATATTAAGAGCAAGTGGTACACTTAAAAGCCATGAGCAAAATAAAAGTATGTGATTTTCCTGTTTTCTATCTGAAAATGTGTGATCATTAGGGAAATGACTGTTTTCTATCATTTTGTAGAGGAATATCTGACCTAATTACATGCTTGTTACTAGAGATATATCTTATTAGAAATATGTCTGATTAAGGTCTCTAAATCCTTCAAAATGTGAACACATTTAGCTACTGATTTAATTGTTTATGAAACACAGCTGCTATTCCAATGTAATATAGTTTAAAGGAAAGAATTTTAGTGCAAACAGTTTCCTTATGAGATGTAATTTAGGGAATATTTTCTTATATCAGACAGAGAGAGAGAGAGAGACAGAGACACAGAGAGAGAGACAGAGACAGAGAAAGAGACAGAGAGACAGAGAGATACAGAGACAGACAGACAGAAAGAGACAGAGAGAGAGAGAGAGAGAGAGAGAGAGAGAGAGATCGGTCAATTTTAAGCTAATGTGGGAATAATATTTGTATGTCTTGGGTGTTCTGTGGCAAACATATTTTCTTATAAATAACTAATCTGAAGTGTACAAGCCAAGTTATAGGAAACCAGTTTATTGAAATAGCCACAATCCATTTCAATAGCCTTCTTACTCCCCTATATTACTTTGGTCTTCTTACTCCCTTCTTCTTCTGTTTTTCTATTCCATCCTACAATAGACCCAAGCAAAGAGGGGATATACATATGCCTCATGTAGAAGTTTGGGATAATCTCTCTATCTCAATGTCCTGCTTTTTACCAGGGAGCTATTCTCATTGTTATTATTGTTAAGGAAGGATTTTGTGAAAATCCATTAGTCTAGTGGGTTCCCTATTTCTAAAAATTGTTTTTGCGTTAAATACAATCTCAGTACCTCAAACAGTCTCCTTAATGGATGTCTTGACCTCTTTCGTTGCTTTGCATCCCACTTCTAATCAATAACCCAGCCTTAAGTTGCTCTTTTGTTCTTAAGTAGACTTTTGATAGAGGTCCCTGGAAACTGAGATCTCTGGAAACTCCACTCCAGCCCCTCATTTCAATTGCTATTTCTCAGTTTTCTTTATGAAAATATTATCCTTGCAGATAATGTAGGCTCTATTCATAGAAACAATGCCCAAATAGTTATTTACAGTATCTTCAGGAAAGATATAACTCCATCACCTAAAAATGAGAGTTTTGCTTCTAAATGCACTCTCTTTGTCTCTCTGTCTCTCTGTCTCTCTGTCTCTCTCTCATTCTCCCTGACTCATCTTGTGGGCTCACACAAATGAAGATGACTTTTTGGCCAATCTATAGGCTGTAAGATGAGCTTTCTCTAAACATTTCTGAAGGCTCCTTCAAGAGAAATGCCTCTAATTGCAGAACCCTTCCCAACCTATTATTGTCTCTACCTGCTAGGGAACAGAATAACAAGAGTCCACATTAATCCTGTGGCCTATCACTGTGTACCTTGCACACAATGCTCCATTTGCATAAGCAACATGTCTGTGCAAAAACAAGTCTTGTGCAACTTGACCCTTGTGGTCTATGGCTAGTTGGATCTCGGTTAGCACATTCTTGGGAATGATGTTGAGGCCTTCGGATGTATATTCTGTCTGGATGACTATAGGTCTGGGGTACACCCTATTGACATGTCAGCACAGGCATACAGGCATTGAGCACGCACCAGATAGCCCCCACTGTCTCAGGAGTTGAGCTCCTGGATAAATGAGCTATACACATACTTGTTGCTGGGGCATGTGGGCAAGGGCAGATGAGAGGGGTATAAGTACAGGACAAGAGAGACAGAGAGAGAGACAGACAGACAGACAGAGACAGAGAGACAGAGAGAGAGAGAGAGAGAGAGAGAGAGAGAGAGAGAGAGAGAGAGA
>MU176781.1:105679-148877 GCA_016696395.1 Antechinus stuartii | reverse complement strand
AGAGAGAGAGAGAGAGAGAGAGAGAGAGAGAGAGAGAGAGAGAGAGAGAGAAACAAGATGATGTAACTGAGCAATAAAGCTTCTCCAACTACATAAGTGATGTCTGTCTACTCTGTCAGATCTGGAGATGTCCGAGGGTCAATAGAGGTGATGATAACTGTGGGTGAGTGTTCAGACTTCCGCTGGTGTCAGCAGGTCTGCATCAACTGAGGACCCCAACAATTGGTACCTGAACAGGGACAGAAGCTAAAGGGAATCAAGGTTTTGAGCACCCAGAGACAGAGTAATCATGTAGCCTTAGCTAGGCAGGGTGGTTAAGGCCAGGGAAGTGCTGTAACCCTTCCGAGATGGGGTCTGATTTCAGTTTCCCCTTGGGGACAGCCTCATCTGTTGATGTATATAGTAAATAGGTATATAAATTGACTAAACAGAAATACATCATGATACATCCTAAACAATGCAGAAAGTTTATAAAAACCCTTCTGACAGTGTCCCCGTGGTTGGAATACATGGGTGGAAAGCTGGGCAATGTGTGATCTGGGAGGCTTTGTGGGTTAAAGAGGTAGGAAATTGGCTGAAGGAATACCCTCAGCCGGATCATATTACAGCAAAAAAAAAAAAAGGTTTTATTGGGATTAGATGAGTATAGCACTATAGAAATGCAGCTACAATCAGAGATGAATGTTTTTGTAGTTGCAGAGTCTTTTGCTATTAAGTTTGGAAGGCTGTCTCTGCCTCCCTTCCTCCTGAGGTTCCTTTAGAGAACCTACTCAATGCCTGTCTATATAGACTATAACAAAAGTGAAAGGGAAGCACTGGTCTCAGCCATTGTGTCAGGGGTGACAACCAACAACAAGGCTTTATCTGCTGCCATAGGGGAGGGCATAGTGAAAGGGATGGCCGAACTAAGGGTGTCTCCTGCAGGCTGATGTTTTCTTTGCAAACAACAGGGAAATTTTCAAAAGAACTGCCCAAAAGGAGTCAAGGTATGTTTCCCTTGCTGGGAAAACTGGGCATTTTGCCAAGCAATGCCCTACCAAAGCCTGTACACTGTCGGGAAACAGGATGGGGGGCCCCTCGTAGGCCCCAACCCGGAATACCTACCCTGTACAGACAATGGGAAGCCAGACAAGTCCTGAGACCTCCTCCAGGACTATGTTTGAGAAACAATACCAACAAACCCACAACTGAATGAATTTTTGGTAATAACCAAGGCAGGCTTGCATATTGATCCCTGGAGTACCGTCCCTGTCCCTGTGGATGTACATTCTGTCCTTACTCCTTGCCTAATACTGGGACACTCCATCTATGCCCCGGGTATTATACATACAATAGTACTAATTCAACCCAGAGGACAGATTTTGGTTACTAATCCCCATGCCCACTTTATTGATATCCCTCCAGAACAGCCTATTGGATGCTATATTCCCTTGATACTGTTAGCAGAAGATAAAGTAGAAGTGAATCTGTGCCAACATATTGACTATGCTAAACTACGCTAGTTATACAGAATGTTCCCTTTGAGAGTATGCTAGATACTGGAGCTGATAGCTCTGTGATCCGAGAATTAGATTGGCCACCCACTTGGCCCACCATAGCCCCTGCATGATCAGAGTGATAGGTGTTGGAGGCGAGACAAGCCTCTGCTCCATTTACCTGGAATGCGGATGGGAAATAAGGGACTTTCCAACCCCTTATTGTCCCTGAACTAAGAAATTCATTGTTGGGGAGAGATATATTGAAGGCCTTAGGGGTTTCTCTGATCACTTTGAACCCAAATGGGTAGGGGCTACTGCTTATACACCTCAATCACCAGCTTTGAAGTGGAAAACCATAGAGCCCGTCTGGATAGAACAGTGGCCCCTGAATAAAGAGAAGTTACAGGCCTTGCACGACATTGTACAACAACAGTTATAACATGGACACAGAGAGGAAACATTTAGTCCATATAATAGTCCTGTTTTTGTAATTAAAAAGAAATCTGGTAAGTTTAAGATTGATTTAAGAGCAGTTAATGTTATTATGGAGTCAATGGAGGCCTTACAACCAGGGCTCCTTTCTCCTGCCATGATATCAAAGGATATGCATATAGTTGTGTTAGACATAAAAAATTGTTTCTATTCTATTCTGTTGCACCCCTATGATTATGAAAAATTTTCCTTTACCATACTTGCCCTCAATTGTAACACACTTCTTTGCAGTTTCATTGGAAAATACTGCCACAGGGCATGCAAAACAGTCCAACCTTGTGCCAATGGTATGTTAACAGAGTAATACAACCAGTCAGGCAGGAATTTCCTAATGCTTTGATTGTTCACTATATGGACGATCTGCTGCTGGCATCTAGCGATGAAATTCAGTTACAACATGTGCGTCAGGCAATCCTCATTGCACAATGGCTCAATGGCCTATATCCTCCATCTGATAAAATTCAAACTGAACCCCCCTTTTCTTACTTGGGTTATATGGTGGACAGAGCGTATGTTTCTCTACATCCTCTCCAATTGCATATGACCAAAGGGAAGACTCTGAACAATTTTCAAAAGGTAATTGGGCTAATACAATGGATGAGGTCAGTAGTTCCTATTCCACCTTCGCTAATAAAGCCCTTATATGACATTTTACTCAGTGATCCTTCACTATTATCCCCCCATTAGTGGACTTCAGCAGTCAGGAACAGTCTTCACTCTATTCAGCGATTATGGTCTAATTGACTCACACTCATAGATCCCACCATTCTACAAAAACAAAAAGGGGGAGGTGGGAGTGGAAGAATGGGGTGATCAACCCAGTCCCAAGTGGATGCTGCTCTCTACACACTTAATTTTCTTCAATTTTCAGCTATCAACACCCTTACACCAGCTTTATGCTTCTTTGCTATGCCACAGGTCAGGGATTCACAGGTTCTGTGTCATACCAGGATGACTCCAACACATTGGTGAGCGATGTGGAAAGATATATCAGACGGGTCATGGAAGGGGCCAGGAGTAGTGCACAAATGGGGGACAAGGTATGCTTATATCATTCCAGGTCCCAATGAAGCTGGACAATGGATGCCAACCCACTCCTTGGGACTCCTGGGACTTCAAGAACAAGAAGAAAAGCAAAAGGAAGTGGAAAAGGAGGATGCTTCAGTTGCCAGAAGAGAGCATGGAAGAGAAGACTGAAATGGCTGTGTTCTGGACTTGTTCTCACTCTCATGACCTGCCTGCCAACAACAATGGCATAGCACAACACAATGACACGTGATTGTTCAACATTGACATCAGAAGAGAAAAGGAACTATGATGTTCAGGGATACTGTACTTGGGGAATCTTACCTGATTCTCCTTTGTTGCACGTGGTTGGATGGGGCCAGCAAATGCCAAATTTTCTGGTATCAGGTAATGCATCCAAATTAATTGGGGATAAAGTGAGCAGTACAAGGGAGGATTATATGTCACCAATCCCTTTGAAGAATGCCACATTTATAAGTTATTCCCCTTCCCCTCATTTGTTTAGTGATAGGACATGACATAGATACTCCAGGCTGTGTTCCCTTCTATCTTCACAACATTACATCAGGTTTTCATCATGCACAGACACTTGGCAAACACCCTACCAACTTTAATATATCTGTCCATGCCATACTGCATGATGCACCTTTGTTTGCCCAGTACAACTGAACACATAAGTTCTTCATCTGCACATCACTGTTACCCTCATATGTCAAAGATGTCCCTGATGTATGGGTGCTATTTATATCCTGCTCCACCAGTATTCCTATGAATGTGAACCTTTGGATACGGCCTTGATATTTTGGGATGGGGTATCCCCCCACCACACCTTCTTGATGCAAGCCCCTGCCCCTGAACCCATTGTGGAAGCATACAGGATTTCTCACACACACTTATGGCAAATTGGGCTGGGACTTCCCACAGTGGTACAGATTGAAACTTGTTTGTGTGATGATGGTGGGAGTGGGGAACAGATTGACTCTTGTAATGGGCTGAAGCTTGAGTTGAGGCACTGAGGTCCCAAGCACATGAGGCTAAATAGTAATTGGACCATACTCTATTAATATATATGGTTGGAGAAAGAATGACCCCCTCCCACTCTTTGTGCAAGTCTTGTATAGGAAATGACAATTTTGGTGGGTGGAGGAAGAGAGGCAGGGAGGGACTTCTGGCTTGTTTCTTGGAGCAGCTGCTTACATTGCTATCACGATCCCCCTTCATCTCTGCTGGCTGGCTTCCTGTTGCAGCTGCCCATATTGCTATCGCAATCCCCCTTCACCTCAAAAAGAATAAAGATTGAAGATTTTTCCCTTAACCTGAATTCCTGACTCTGGCTGATTTTAAAATACGTGGTCATCACAGACCCTGATTGTGCTGATTACTCATTTGATACATATGAGGCTGTGTTTGAGAATGGGCTTAATTAAAATTAATTAACACCTGTATATCACTGTTACTCCCATATGTCACTGGGAGGGGACCAGATTGTACTATCTTCCAATATCACTTTTCAGGACCAGTTAGAGCCCCCTCTAGGTACTTGTTTATGATGTGTAATTCAGTCAACATTACGCAGATAAGTGACAGATATGAATTTAGGGTAGAGAATTGCACAATTACTAAAGAATTTAACGGAGGGGCCAATAGTTATTCTTATTTGATGTTGATGAAACAGCCTACTTATTCACTGATACCAGTGAAGTGTACTCTGCCATGGGCTCAGTACCCTTCAGACATACAGTAGTGGTAGGTCTGACAGGCATTAAAAAGACATAGGAGAGATTGGGTAGGATTTGTCTTTGGAGTTGTCAACTTGGCTATTGAATCCTTTTTAGAATTCCAAATTACAGTTGAAAGATCAAATGGGTTATTTGGCCTCTGAATTACAAACATTTATGATAACTGAAGCTGCAGCATGGCAGAGACAGGAAAGTGTAGATGAGGCATTACAAATGCTGAAATAGAAGCCCTAGAGATAGGTGTGGAGTGATTAGGAGATGAGTTGGTATTGCAGAGCTTGTTACAGACTCTTCTATGTCATTTTGACTATCGATCTATTTGTGTGACCCCTTTGCAATGGAATGCCACCTCATTGAATTACACTTGGGAACAAGTCAGAGACCACCTTAGGGGCCCTCTGTTAGCTGTCAATGTGTCTAATCAAATCCAAGAATTAGCAAAGCTTATTGCTGACATTAATGTATTAGCAAAAAATTTCAGCTTCCCTAATGACGCTTCTCATGACCTTATGTTGGATATACCAACACACAATGACAATACCCTCATGATTGTCTCACATTTTATTGTTAATTGCCTTTTTTATTGTATTGCTTTTGCTTTTACCTTGTATTTTCGATGCTTTCTCTCTCTCTTAAGACAGTTCTTTATAGGGATGGTAGCTGAGTGGCCCTCCCTCCATAGAAAACAAAAAGGGGGAGATGCTAGGGAACAGAATAACAAGAGTCTGCATTAATCCTGTGACCTGTCACTGTGTGGGACACAAATGTCCCATTTGTGTAAGCACCAAGTCTGTGCAAAAACAAATCTTGTGGTCTGTGGCTAGTTGGATCTTGGTCAGCACATTCTTGGGAACAGATGTTGAAGCCCTTGGATATATATTCTGCCTGGCTGACTATGGGTCTGGGATACACACTGTTGACACGTCAGCACAGGCATTGAGCACGCACAAGATTGAGATAGCCCTTACCTGTGGTGTTCTCTTCATTAAATTCATTCATTAAAATATAATGGTTTTCTCTGAGCAGGTTTCTTGAAGAAGTTTTCTGGAGGCAGCCTTAGTTTCAGTTAAGAGTAATAATCACCTCAAATACAGCCAGCTGATAAAATCCAAATGTTTATTTTCTCCTTCCGAATCTTGTCTCCTTGCCTGGGGCTGAGCAGCTTTCTGGAGAGCCTTTCAGACCAGCTTTGGTCTCAGTGGGGGAAGTGCAGGAGGCCAGTCACCATGGTGGTGT
Organism: Antechinus stuartii; assembly: GCA_016696395.1. NCBI lineage: Eukaryota > Metazoa > Chordata > Mammalia > Dasyuromorphia > Dasyuridae > Antechinus > Antechinus stuartii. The sequence goes on along the minus strand of MU176781.1, from coordinate 142,906 downwards.
GAGATTAAGTGAATGAATCTGGTTCCACCTCTGAGAGTGGGCTTCTTCTGAACTGACTCTGACTGGCTCACTGAAGTTCTTTTTATGCTCGGTGTAAAAGATTGACTCCTCCTCCAAGAGAATAGGATTGTGGGTTTCTGACTTGTGAATCTCCCAAAAGTGTGAATTCCAATGAGTACTTAAATACATTAGTGAGCTAGAGGATTTGCTAAGTACCATGCTAAATTAGGCAACTGAATTGTAAGGATTCTAATGAAATAGACGGACACGAGATAGACAGCTCAGACCAGATTACTTAATGTAAAGCATCCTTTAATAGCTGGCCAACCAAGACTGACCTCCACTAGATAGGCTAGAAGAGATCAGCTTCCCTTTAGTGAGTTATACTTTTAAGTGCATTCACCACATCTGAGTACAGCCTTGCGGTTACAGATTTCAGAAATCACTGACACCATTTCTCATTTACAATAGGGATATGTCTGGATGGAAGTGAGCACACAATGGAACCTGTCGACATGTTTTGCAATATTGTCTAGGGTCTCATGAACCGGGGGAAGGGGCCCAGTCTGAACATAACACTTCTCTTAATTTAGTTTGAGCAATGTCTGCCTATAAACCTGAGGCCCCTTGACCCAGGGATGAGGGGGCCAGTCTTTTGTCCATTTCACTCCCCCCTTTTTATGTTCATAGTTGTGACTCAGCTGAGGCCAATGGGGAATAAGTCATATGCAGGGTGTTATGAGGAGGAGGAGAAGGAACAAGAGGACTGGACCTGTAATTAGAATGACTGATACCAGCACACCACAGCCTTACAGCTGACCTCCCGGTCATGCAACTGCTTACACAAGGAGGCAAGCAATTCCCTAAATCCCCGACCAACTTGACAACCTCCACTAGGGAGTCCACTGATTTTTCTAAATGGGTGATGAGGTCCTCTAGAGTGTGCATCAACCTGAGAACTAAAAAGGTAAATGTAACGCCGGAGGAACTGAGGCAAGATAGAGATCAGAGAGCTCCCAACATTCTATTAATTGGAGAGTTTGATTGACTGGACAGGACTCTATTCTCAAAATATCCAGTGGTGAATGTAAGTTAGATCAAGGCAGGGGTGGGGTCAGAACATTGAGAGTGGGAACACCAATCTGGTTCTGACAGCATGGTGGGAGACACTGGACATTCTGATAGGAGCCAGGAAGTCTGGACTCCCCCTTATCTTGAGTCTCACATTAACATTTTATAACCTTAGAGCAAGTGGCCTTCAGTCTTCAATGAACCAGAGTGGGGTTTTGCAACTAAGGGGATTGAGGCAGAACAGTTAAAGAAACCGAGGCAGAACAATTTAGAGAAACTGAGGCAGAACCAATTAGGGAAACTGAGTGAGGACAATTAAAGAGGACTGTGGCACAACATTCCACACTCTCTTCTGAATCCTATGTGAATCAAATAAACCAAAATAAAACTAGAAAAGAAAAAAAAATGCAAGGACAAGTCTTTCCCTGATAACCCCAGAGTTAACAGCAGGACAAAGGCTCCCTGTTGCAAGCATGTCAGGTCTTCTGCATTTAGGGCACCATCTCAGCCAGTTTGAGATGGACAATTCATTGTGAGTGAGGTGGTCTGTAGTCATTTGTGCACTTAACTCAGTCTCTGCTTACAGAGCAGCAGGGCTCAAGGGCTCAAGGCCCGTTCAGTGGAGCAACTTGCTCCATGGGAGAAGGGTGAGGCCTGGAGTAGCTTCACCTTTCCCTGCCCAGAGAAACAGACAGGGCTGCAAAAAGGATCAGGTTGCAGAGCAGATTATGCACAGTTAGACCATCAAGGCAGGCAAACCCCAAACTTTTCAATGCCTGATATCAAACTAGAAGGTCCTTTGAGATTGCTGAAATACTAATTAATGAACTGGGGTTACAGGACTGGAAAAACAGATCAGAGAGACTGCCAATCCCAAGACAGGTGTCTGATTTCTGGTTGTTTCTAAAAAAAAAAAAAAAAAAACCCAAGAACTGAGTCTGCCAGGGCAATTCTGACAGAACAAGGGATTCCTATTCTTTCAGGTATTTTTTAGAAAAATATACCAGTTTCCCCAATGTTCTATCTCATCCTCCCTTTTTTTTTTTTCATGGAAAGGAATTATCAAATGACCATTCCACATATAAATCCTGAGTGAATCAAAATCCCTATACATAACAGACGAATACAGTAGCATTTCCTAAAAATCCCACAAACATAACAGCAACAGTGACATAGTTTTAACAAATCCCATCCCAAATCTTAATAGACTAGTAATAGATGACCCAGTTGAGGTTGAACAGTCAGTCATCAACCATTCCCATAATCCTCCACATCAGTCTATCAGGTGTGAGGGGACAAAGCTTCTCAGTTAAAACTGCATCCTGGCAAAGATGGTCAGTGGCTCTCAGTCCATGCAGAGGGTGGGTGTGTCATGCTGACAATCAAAGCTGATCAAGATCCCAGAAGCAAATCAATATCCTTGACTTGACACAAATCTCACAAATAAAAGTTAGAACAGTCTGAGATATAAAGACTGGTCCACAAGACTGCTGCAAAATGTGAAGAGCCAGCAGTTTCCTATGTGAAGAGAAGAGTTTGCTTTATAGGACAGGCACCAGCTGTAGTCTCAAGTCTTAATAGCAGTTAGGTCTCATAGACTATTGTTAATTGTCCTCTTATCATTTAGAAATCTTAAACACACACACACAGACACACACACACACACACACACACACACACACACACACAAATGCCCAATAACAGACAGCTGACCAGGCTAGCCTAAGCATTTAGGATACAATCATTACATATAATCAGACTGAAAACAGGAAGGTATTACATAATTGAATTGCATTAACAATCCTATTGACCATTGCTCTGACCATAGAAATAAGTTATGGGAGGAAAAACTGAAAGAACTTAACTATAGCATAACATAAGCAGTCAAAACTCAACCTGCAGCACATACAGGATAAAATAACTTTAATCCAGTTTTATTCCAATAAATTGTCCCACTAACTGTCAGAGAGTGGAGCTTTAAAACTCCCATAAAGCATTAACTAATTAACTATAAGCCCAAGAAATTTTACCTCCAATAACAGATTCCATTAATCAAATTTCTGGTAAATGTTAAACAAATATTTACCATAACCTTATAGTGATAACAGTAAGAAATTTGTCTCAATAAGTTCACAACTTAATCATCCAAGTAGATGTTTCATAAGTGAACATTATACATACAAATCCATTTGCTTTTAAAATAACCAATACATAGAAAAATATCCCAAATTGCATGTTGTCCATAACAGAAACATTCTCAAAAGGACAAAGAAAAGCTATTATTTTCAGAGGCCCTTTAAATAACCTCTGGATGACCTAATACAATCAATTAAAAACTTATACAGAATGACCAAATACCACATAAGAGAATTTGAAAGATTCTTTACATTTTTAGAAATAATCCTACCAAAGTATAGATCATATTTATGACCATATTCCTCAAACAAGAAAACCATTATGTATCAAGAAACAAATACTCAGTCAATTAACATAAAAGTAAGTCTGTCCCTTTAAATCAGTTCGCTGCAGTAACTTGATTAAAACCAAAAGCAACTGGAACACACTTAGGAGGGTGAGGGGAGGAGAGGATTCCATGTGGCCACTCTTCCCCCACTCCTGCACTCCTGGACAAAAATTTCCTCAGGTTCCCCACACATTTTCTTACATGAGAATCCTTCTCAAGATTTAGCCCATCAGTTTCTTCCCAAATCTACCAGATTCCCAACTTTCTCCTTTTTTCATGCTAGATGCTCCACTGCTAAAATAGCAGAAAGCAATGGGAGAGGTGGGGGAGTTGAATCTTTATCTTTGAAGACAAAAGATCCTCTTCCCATTTCTCTCTCCCCCATCTCTTCTTCCTGATGCCAAAAATCTTTCTCTTACTTCCTAAAATCATGCAAACCTTTAATTGTTCCTACAAACCAATCCTTCATAAATCACCTGCATTCTTCTTTCAAGTTCTCTTCAAAACTTTTGAGATTCACAATATAGTGAATAGCTAGATAATGCCATAAAACATAACTTATAATGTTAACAAATAAACTGAGTCAAACCAAACTTCTTTTTTTTTTCTGCCTGAGTGTTTGACCACAATTAGCATCTCTCTTATTTGTCCAGTCAGTGCTTGAAGTGTATTACTCTTTAACTTCCTCTTTAGCTAAATCAGGCTACTTTTTTTTTTTCTTTAGTAATAAAGGTATCGATATGCAAAGGCAATAGCAAAATTATATTTTCCATAATTTCAGAATCATCCCAATCTTCCTAATCAATTTTTTTCTTCCTGAGTTTCAATCAGATAAGGTTTTATTGCCCTCTACTCTAGCAGGCTCTGAAAACTGCTTTAAGAGAAAAAAAAAATTTCCTGTCAGTTTAAAATGTCCATGTTCCATTTACTTACAAATTAGTACAACAGGTTAAAAAGTTTAAAATCACAAGCAAATTTTCAAATAAGCAATTCCCAAATTTCTTAATCATTGTTCTTAAAACTTAACAGAGCTCTTAAATTAACAAAACAGACAAATCACACAGAATACACACAACTAGAAGAGTGCCACCAAAAGGCGCTCTGAATCAGATCAGACCAGATGTGTCCAGATTTAGACACCCATGACCATCACACAGCATCCTGTGGAGGTCGGCAAGGGGGCTTAGTGTTGCATCCAGCTTACTCCACTTGCTACAGATACAGGAGTACTTACCAGACCAGACAGGTGGCTGCAATAGTTAGGCAGCTGCAGGGGCCCCTCAAAATCTTATTAACCAGAACTGGCTTTTAGAATGCTCTGTGCCAATTCTGAACCAAATTTAAAAATTTGGGTCTCACTCTCCTGGTCCACAGAAAGAGATTTCTGGAAACTGGGGCCAAGGACATCTCTCGGTGGCCACCCCCTAGAATTCATATTCTCTTTCGCCCTCCAGGGAGAGAGACCAGCTGTCAGACTGAGCCAAAGGCTTATCTCAGTGAAACCTCCAAATAAAATAGACAGATACAAGATAGATAGCTCAGACCAGATTACTTAATGTAAAGCATCCTTTAATAGCTGGCCAACCAGGACTGACCTCCACTAGACAGGCTAGAAGAGATCAGCCCCAAACCTTTAGTGAGGGACACTTTTAAGTGCATTCACCACATCCTGGTACAGCCTTGTTGTTACAGATTTCAGAAATCACTGACACCATTTCTCATTTACAATAGGGATATGTCTGGATGGGAGTGAGCACACAACGGAACCTGTCAACATGTTTTGCAATATTGTCTAGGGTCTCATGAACCGGGGGAAGGAGCCCAGTCTGAACATAACACTTCCCTTAATTTAGTTTGAGCAATGTCTGCCTATAAGCATGAGGCCCCTTGACCCAGGGACGAGGGGGCCAGTCTTTTGTCCATTTCACTAACACTTACCATCTCAGGAGTTGGGCTCCTGGATACACAAGCTATATACATACTTGTTGCTGGGGCACATGAGCAAGGGCAGATAGAAGAATATAAGTACAAGACAGGAGAAAGAGAGAGAAAAAGAGAGAGAGAGAGAGAAGAAGAAGAAGAAGAAGATGTAACAAAGCAATAAAGCTTCTCCAACTGCATAAGTGGTATCTGTCTACTCTGTCAGTTCCAGAGATGTCCCAGGGTTGTAGAGGCGATGGTAACTGTGGGTAAGTGCTCAGACTTCCACTGGTGTCAGCAGGTCTGAGGACCCCACATCTTCCCAATATTTAAGTCCTTTTGAACATTTTGACACATATATCCTTGCCTAAGTAAGTGATCATTTTACTATTTACAATGCTTTTGTCTCTAAACCACTTCTTAGCTTTATTTTCTTTTAGATCAATTCAAATGATTAGCACTAGACAGCTGTATTAACCAGCTTTAGAGAGATGACTCAGATCCCCACCAAATGCTGCTTCAATCAGTTCCTGGGCCACCCCTCCAAATTGGGACTCTGAAAGACAATTCAGCTCTACATCCATTGCCAGCAGGAACTAACTTCAGAAAATGACATCACTCCATACTCCAAAGAACTTTGGACCCTTTTTGTTTTTTCCAATTTATTTTATTTGAAGAAACAGAAAAGCAATATAAAACAAGATGAAACAAAATAAAAGAGAATATTATCATGTGCCCAGCAGAACACCAGGGAAAATTCAAAATATATAACAACAAATACCAATTTCAGAAAGTATATTAGGAGAAGAAATTATACTCATGAGTGCCCACCTTTATTTCCTTGTATATTGTTCTTTAGTTCTCTGCTGCACACATTATTTACTTTATTCTTTCCCCCACTTTCATCCTCCTCATCACCCCCTTATTGTTAAGAAATGATATAAGATATACATATATAGATATATACATATACACACAGACTCACATACACATACCCTATCCTATACACACATCTTTCCTATCCCTGCTGACTCATTAAATTCTGCTCCATAACTTGGCTTTCTATTACATAAACTCCCCTCATTCAGGGATCCCTCTCTTGTCTTTTTCTCTCATCCTTTCCTGCCTCATACCCTTATCCCTCCCCCTTATTCTTTATAGATTTTTTGGGATGCCATACGCTTCGGGGTATATATGTCCCAATGTGAGTGGGTTTTCAGAATTATGATCTCTTCTCCCCCTGTAATGCCTCTGTGTTTATTCTTCCTATCATCTCACTTGTATAACATGATCACTATTTTTACCTTTACTCAGCCAACCTTTCTTTTGGGCTTATCCTATGGTTGATATAAATCTTAAACATAAAGTATACATTTCCCATGTAGAAAAAAAAAAGCAATTTATCCATGTTTAAACAGTTTGTCTATGTTGAGCTCTTTAAAATTGTTTTTTGATATTGACCCTTATATATTTAATTTTCTATTAAGTTTGGGTTTGGTTGATAGAGAGTCCTGAAAATCTACAAGTTTTGAATGTCCATTTTTTTCTCATTGAAAATTATAGATACTTTTGCTGGATATGATATTTCTGGCTGCAGGTCTAGTTCTCTTTTTTTTTTTTTTTTTTTTTTTTTTTTTTTTGTCTTTAAATGTGATTCCAAGACCCAAGGTATTTTGTTGTAGGTGCTGATAAGTCTTGTAGAATTTTAATTGTAACTCTAGCATATTTGGATTGGTTTTTTCTTGTTTCTTGCAAAATTTTCTCTTTAATCTGGGGTTTTCACAATTTGGTAATAATATTTCTATGTGTTTTCCACAAAGGATCTCTTTGAGGTGGTGATTGTGAATTTTTTCTATTTTTACTTTCTCCTTATATTTTGTCACTCTACATAAATTTCTAGGATTTTTCCTGCATTATTGTATCAAGTTTCTCTTTTTGGTCACAACTTTATGGCAGTCCAATTATTCTTCTGTTTTCTCTTCTTATTCTGTTTTCTTATGAGTTGTTTCACATTCTGTTCTATTTTCTCAGTTTTTATAATCTGTTTGCCCGATTCTAATTTTCAAAGAGTTATCTTCATCTTTAAGGCTCTGTACCTCCTTTTCTAATTGGTTAACTTTTTTTTCATAATCTTGTTTTTCTTGAATGGTTTAAATTTTTTAAATTCCCCCCCAATGTTTCTCATTTGATTTTTGAATTGTTTTTTGAGTTCTTCTATAAATTCTCTCTAGGAAGGGAGCCATTTCATATTATTCTTTGGGATAGACTTTTTTTTTTTAATACTAAAGTGTTCTTCTTTAAAGATGAATATTGGTCTTCCCTGTTTCCATAATATGTTTTAATGATGGGGTTTTTTCTCCTTCACTGGTTCTTTTTTTTTTTTTAAAATAAAAGGTATTAGTGTAGGTACCTCTATTAGTGGGTTAGGAGGGATGGGGCCTCAAGCTTCCCTTCAACTCTCCGTTATGACTAGGAACCTCAAACCAAGTAGTTTCACCCTCCTGCAAGTGCCCACAGCCTGTAATGCCCATGACCTGTGGCTTCTGAACTCACTAGGTACTGGTTCCTTCTTGCCCAAGGCCTGGTATCAACAGCACAGCTGGGCCTGGTGTTCCCAATCAGACTAGGTTCATTTTGTCTTCCTAGACTCAAACTACCATTCAACAAAGAGTCCAGCAAGTCTCTGTGGTTCCTGCTGAGATGCTAGCCACAACAAGCTAGCCCGAGAGGTCTCCACTTGATGTTTCTGTGGATCTAGTCTGGAGTAATTTGCATTTCAGACAGTTTAATCCTATCTGGAGTTTTTTTCTTCATATCTTGTTGTATTTTTTCAGGAGGACCCCTCTTCTGTTCCAAGTCTTTTTGGTTTTTCACCAATCTATGTTTGCCCTGAGGCACAAATTTGTTCTATTTGTAGGGGAAATCAGGAGAGCTTGAAATTTACTAACTTATTCCACCATCTTCCTAGACTCCTCTGGGACCCCATTAGTTTGGTGGGGAAAACACTGTTGGATGAATGGATTCAGCAAAACCTATTTGAATGAGCCCCCAGAAAGGAGTAAACTGACCATATGCCCTGCTATGCCTTGTGTACTCCTTGACTTAAGTTTATCTCTGTAACATTCTCTTCCCACTGTATTTCACTCCCAGCTTCTAGGCAGCTTCTATATTTGTTAAGTATAAAAAATTGGATCAATCCAATTTATATCCAAGTTATATATAACCCAGCTTGGATTTAGCCTCCAACATGGCCTCCAAAATTTCACCATTGTTTCTTAATTCCCTCTTGTTTAGGGATGACGTCTCCACTTTTTGAAATATTTCTTTAGCAAATCAAAGAGTGGGGAATAATACAGCCTTACTCTCTCTCTCCCTCTCAGGAAGAAGCCCAACCAGATATTATCAAGCATAGCCAAGACCCAGACTGTTTGTTTAGAGTGATTGTGAGATGAAATTCTTTATCAGCCACAGTTGTCTATCCCCCAATCTCTATGCATCTATAAACAACATTTTGAGATTTTGGTTAGTACATCTTTATACAGGTCTGGGACTTGGTCTTCCAGGCACATTCTACCTGACTCCTCAGACTCCTTACCTCCCTCTAAATACCAAATTCTTTCTGGGTCTGAGAAATCCCCAAGATTGTATGTCTCCTATAAAAGATCTACTCATGATGAAGGTTTTTGCCAAGTCTTTTGCATGACTAAGCTCAGTATCAGTTATTCTCTTTCTCTGTCCTCATAATGCCTACCCTTTAGTAATGTCTTCTTATGATAGCTAAGTCTACTTAGTGTGATAAACTACTCTATAGATCTCACCTACCAGTTGACGCATACCTAAGTCTCATGGCATATATTTTTTTTTCAAGTCATTTATTTATTTCTATTTCCCCCAGTTACTTGTAAAAAACAACACTTTTTTGGTTATAAATGTACTTTTTTTTTTTTACATATATCCTTATGAATCATGTTAAGAGAGAAAAATCAGAACAAAAAGGAAAAACAATGAGAGAAAAAGAAAACAGAAAACAGAAGGCAGAGGGGGGAAAAGTGAACATAGAACATAGCACTGATTTATATTCAGATTCCATAGTTCTCTCTCTGGATGCAGATTGCATTTTACATCCAAAGTTTATTGTGATTATCTTGAATCACTGAACTACTGAGAATCACTAAATCTTTCATAGTTGCTCATTGTACAATTTTGCTATTACTATGTATAATATATTCCTGGTTCTGCTTGTTTCACTCAGCATCAGGTCATGTAAATTTTTCCAGGTCTTTCTAAAATCAGGCAATTCATCATTTTTTAATAGAACAATTATTTTCCATTATCTTCATATACCATAACTTATTCAATCATTCCTCAATTGTTGGGCATCTATCCATTTTCCAATTTTTGCCATCAGAAAAAGAACTACTGTGAACATTTTTGCACATGTAGGTCCTTTCCCCTCTTTTATGATTTCTTTGGTAAAACCCAGTAGTAACATTGCTGGATCAAAGGGTATGCACAGTTTTATAGCCTTTGGGCATAGTTTCAAATTGCTTTCCAAAATGGTTGGATTATTTCACAACTCTACCAATAATGTGCCAGATTAACCCACATCCCCTCTAACATTTATTATTATCTTTTCCTGTCATTAGTCAATCTGAAAGGCATGAGGTGGTTCTTCAGAGTTCTTTTAATTTGCATTTCTCTAATCAACAGTGATTTAGAACATTTTTTCATATAACTATAGAAGGCTTTAATTTCTTTATCTGAAAACTATCTGTTCATATGCTTTGACCATTTATCAATTGGGGAATGACTTATATACTTATAAATTTGATACAGTTCTTTATATAGTTTAGAAATGATGACTTTCTCAGAAACACTGGATGTAAAATGTCCCCAGTTTTCTGTTTTCTTTCTAATCTTGGCTACATTGGTTTTGCAAAACCTTTTCAGTTTAATGTAATTAAAATTATCTATTTTGCATTTTCATAACATTCTCTAGTTCTTCTTTGGCCATAAATTCCTCCTTTCTCTAAGGATCCAAGAGGTAAACTTTTCCTTATTCTTCTAATTTCCTTATTGTATCACCCTTTATGTCTAAATCATGTATCCATTTTGAACTTATTTTGGTATGGACTGTGAGATGTAGATCTATGATATTTCTGGCATAACATTTTTGAATTTTTGTGAAATAGTGTCTTTTCATTCAAGAAGTTGAATTTTTGGAATTTATGAAAGAACAATTATTGTAGTTATTGATTATTGTGTCTTGTGTACATAACCTGATACATGCTTCTATTTCTTAACTAGTACCAGGTGGTTTATTATTATTTTTTAAAAGTTTCCCAGGATCAAGCAATTCTTTTTTTGTTATAGCTTTTTATTTACAAGATATATGCATGAGTTAATTTTTCAGCATTGACTCTTGCAAAACCTTCTGTTCCAACTTTTCACCTCCTTCCCCCCACCCTCTCCCCCAGATGGCAGGTAGACCAATACATGTTAAATATGTTAAAGTATATGTTAAATACAATATATGCATACATATTCATACAGTAATTTTGCTGCACAAGAAGAATTGGACTTTAAAATAATGTAAAATTAACCTAAGAAGGAAATAAGAAATGCAAGGGGACAAAAACAGAGGTATTGGAAATACAATGTAGTGGTTCACACTCATTTCCCACAGTTCTTTCACTGAGTGTAGCTGGTTCTATTCATTATTGAACAAATGGAACTGATTTAGTTCATCTCATTGTTGAAAAGAGCCATGTCCATCAAAATTGATCATCATATAATATTGTTGTTGAAGTATATAATGATCTCCTGGTCCTGCTCATTTCACTCAGCATCAGTTCATGTAAGTCTCTCCAGGCCTTTCTGAAATCTTCCTGCTGGTTATTTCTAACAGAACAATAATATTCCATAACATTCATATACCACAATTTATTCAGCCATTCTCTAATTGATGGGCATCCACTCAGTTTCCAGTTTCTGGCCACTACAAAGAGGGCTGCCACAAACTTTTTTGTACATACAGGTCCCTTTCCCTCCTTTAATATATCTTTGAGATATACGCTCAATAGTAACACTTTTGGATCAAAGGGTATGCACGGTTTGATAACTTTTTGAGCATAGTTCCAAATCGCTCTCCAGAATGGCTGGATATATTCACAATTCTACCAACAATGTATCAGTGTCCCAGTTTTCCCACATCCCTTCCAATATTCAAAATTATCTTTTCCTGTCATCCTAGCCAATCTGAGAGGTGTGTAGTAGTATCAGATGGTTTAATGACTGATGCTGTGTAATACAGTTTTTGGTCTGGTACTGCTAAGCTATGATCCTTTACATTTTTGTTTTTCATTTATTCCCTTGATATTCTTGACCTTTTTTTTTTTTCAGAAGAATTTTCTTATTATATATATACATATATATACACACACACATATAATTTTTTGATAGTTTGATTGGTATGGCACTGTACAAGTAGACTAATTTAGGTAGAATTATAATTTTTATTATATTAGCTCAGCCTACCTATGAACAGTCGATATTTTTCCAATTTAGATTTGACTTTATTTGTGTGAAAAATGTTTTGTATTGTGTTCATATAATTTCTGGGTATGTCTTAGCAGGAAGATATTCAAATATTTTGTCTACAGTTATTTTAAGTAGGTTTTCTCTATTTCTTGCTGCTGGGCTTCTTTAATAACATACAGAAATTCTATATTCTATATTCAGTGGATTTTTTTTTTTTTTTTTTTTTTTTTTTGCATTCGACCAATTGTATATTTTTAAGGAACTGATTTTTTAATGCATTTTTTTAACTTGGCCAATTGTATTTTTTAAGGAATTGTTTTCTTTAATCAAATTTTGTCCTTTAGGTTCTAAGCTATTTATTTTATAACCTGCAACATTCCTAAAACTGTTAATTGTATAAGTAGATTTTTGGATGATTCTCTAGTATTCTCTAAGCATACCATCATATCATATGCAAAGAGTAATAGTTTTATATCCTCATTTTCTATCCAAATTTCTTTAATTTCTTTTCATTTTCTTATTGTTAAAACTAACATTTCTATTACAATATTGAGTAATAGTGGTGATAATAGGTTGTGGTGTTCTCTTCTTTTCTAAAATATAATTCGTTCTCTGGGAGCAGGTTTCTCGGGAGGTTTCTGCAGGCAGCCTTAGTTCAGTTCAAATCAATAATCACCTCAAATGCAGCCAGGGATTAAAGTACCATCTTTTATTGTCTCTTCCAAAATAGCCCAGTTAGCTTTCTTTGGTTCTGAGAGCTCTTGTTACTAGTCTTTTGCCTCTGCCAGCTTCTGCCTCTAGCTCAACTCCTGACTTCTCAATTCCCTCAACTGAATCTTCACTGACTTGTGGCTCTCAATATCTCCAACTGATCTTTGCTGAGACTGAGAGCTTCTTATATATGATCTCTTAAAGGTGTGAACCCAAAGGTTGACTCCTCCTCTGAGAGAGTGGGATTGTGGGAGATGTAAACTTGGATATCTCCTGACTTGTGAACTCCAATGTGTGAGCCAATGTGTGAATTCTCAAAGGTAAAAACATTGTTTCTATCAATTCCAGTGAGTTAATACCTTGTTTCAAGTTCTGGCCCATAACAATAGGTATTCTTGTTTCATTCCTGATCTTATTTGGAATGCATCTAGCTTCTCCCTCTTACAAATAATACTTGCTGGTGGTTTTAGATGGATGCTGCTTATCATTTTAAGGAAAACTCCATTTATTCCTATGCTCTGTAGTGTTCTTAATAGGAATGTGTGCTGTATTTTGTCAAAAGCTTTTTCTGCAAATGTTGAGATTATCTTATGATTTCTGTTAGATTTGTTATTGATCTGGTCAGTTATGTCAATAGTTGTTTTTTATACTGAACCAGCATTGCATTCCTGGTATTAGTCCCACTTGGTCATGGTGTATTACCTTACTGATAAATTATTGTAATTTTTTTACTGATATTTTATTTAAATTTTTTGTGTAATGTTCTCTGTTGAGGTTTTCTCGGGGTCTTTGGAGGCAGCCTTCATTTCAGTTCAGTAATCACCACATGAGTAGCCAGGTGTTAAAGTCCAAATCCTTTATTGTCTCTTTCAAAGTCCTATCTCCTTCACTTGGGACTCAGCTAGTTTTCTGGGGGCCTTCCGGAGTCTTGGTTTCAGCAGAGAAGTGAAGAGCCTGCCACTAAAGTGGGGGGAGATGGGATGAATCTGTCTGAGTCCAAGGGCTTGGGATTGTGCTCCAGCCTTCAGCCTCCAGCCTTCTGTCCCCTTGTCTTTGAATCTCAGAATCTCCTTGGCTGAGGCTTCTAGGCTTATATGCTTCACACTGAGTACAAGTCAATCATTATATCACTAAGAAACCATTATTTGTTGTAGGATTAAATCAATGCTAAACTAGATTTAACTATTGTCTCCTCAATTCCACTTAGTACTTTGTTTCAAATTCTGGCCCATAACATCTCCTTGTAGGATTAAATCAATCATATTGATGTTAGGATTCTTACAAAGTGCTAAATCGGTTGTCTAATTTAGCATGGTACTTAACAGTTCTCTAGTTCAGCATTCACACCTTTCACACCTTTAAGAGTTCACATAAGAGGAGCACATAAGAGGAGGAGCCCATTAGAGGAGGTTCACAAGTCAGGATTCAGCCCAGGAACTCCCACAAGCCCAGAGAGAACCCACAATCCCACTCTCGGAGGAGAAGTCAAGATTCATTCCAACTTCTACTTTTCTGCTGGCTGGAGACATTCAGAAGAAGGAAGAGTGAGAGGCTGAAGCTGGCAGAGGCAGAGGCAAAGGACTAGAAGCAAGAGCTTTTGGAACCAAGGAGAGAGATAGGCCTCTAAGAAAGCTAATTGGGCTATTTTGAAGGAGACAATAAAGGATTGAACTTTAACAGCTGGCTGCATTTGAGGTGATTATTACTTTGAACTGAAAGGAAGGGTACCTCCAGAAGTTTCCCAAGAAACCTGCTCCCAGAGAACGATTATACTTTAGAAGAGAACACTACATATTGAACCATACTAAATTAGTTAACTATTGTCTCTATCGATTCCACTGACTTAGTACCTTGTAAGAATCCTTTGTTTCAAGTTTAGAGTTCTGACCCATAACATCTCCCGCTTCTTGTGTTTTAGAATATAGGTGTCATGACCTCCCTGACTTCTTAAGGAGGTGAGAACCCCAAAAAAGGAGGTTATCACACCTTTCCTGACTGCTCAGAAAAGGGGTAAAAACACCATAAAAGGAGGTGATCATGCCCTCCCTGACATCTCAGGAAGGGAGATGAAAACACCAAAGAAAATGGGAAATCAAATCAGATTAGCGGGTTTCTGAAGGGTCTCACTCTTAAAACAGGTATACATAAATCCATCAATATGGAAGGTATACACATAATTACATAAATTACATAAGCACATAGCAATATAAGACAGACTAGTAGTGATGTAACAAATAACATGAATCAACACGAGGAATTATACATGTCCATAAGTCCTAGAAATAGTCCAAAAGGAATCTATTATCCATTACTTCATGTGCCAGGAATCCAATTATTCCTGCAAGTTTTGAAGTCCTGCTATAGTCTTATCAACAATTTTTCATCTCAGGGAATCCAATGATTCCTGTTGGTTTTAAAGTTCTTTAACATTCTCATTATCAGCCATGCTCTTTCAATATTAGATGTTTTTTTAGGTCTTTTCCTTTGTTTTGAGATTTTTCTCTGTTTTCTGTCTTTCTCTGATGGACAAGGCAAATATGGCTCATTGGCACCCATCTGGTTCCTTCTCCATCTGTAGAAATATAAACAAACCCTTTCTCCCAAGCAGTTAATCTATCTAGTCCTTTCTATTTACTACTTTCTAAATCCCTCCTCATCACCTGGCAATTACATTGGAGCTGCTTGCACTGCACACTGCCCTTCTGTTGGGTTAAAAAAGCCTGTATTCTCCCCAATTGTAATTCTTTTCTGCTATCTGATTGCTTTTTTGCTGATTGATCATGTAATCCCTTTCTCCTATCTGATTGCTTTTTGGCTGATTGATCATACCAGAATAATGAGCTTCTAAAGACTCTCTGGGTGTAACCTCGGCTGCTACCATGCCCCACCTGGGGCCCTGAAGCTGGGCCCTGCCTCTCATTTCCTTGGGTCAATCTACATTCTGAGGCCCAATGGAAACCTTGGTTGCATTTTGGACATAGGGGTTGGGGTCTTCTCTCACCCTGTCTTCTCATTCTATCTCTAGACCTACATTGGGCTTTCAGATATCTAATTTTTCCACACTGAAAGCACCGACGAATTTCTCTAGAAGTCCCTTGCCAAGAAGGATCCTGTCTTCCCATGTTCATCATAGTCTGGGTATAATAAGCACTTGTGTCCACTGTGGCACAGCGTCTTATGATCTTTTCTAAAGGAGCATCTTTGTGTAGTTCCCATATAATTCTTCTGCAAATCTCATTAGCATTTTCCTTAGTCAGTTGTCATATCATTATTTCTGTGGCTGTATTTTCTCCAGTGGTTCTTGTGACAACTGTTTGTAGATGTCCCACAAAATCTGCAAAAGGTTCATTGGGACCTTGCTCTATTTTTGTGAAGGCTTTCCTTCCATCTTTTCCTAGGAGGGAGCATCAAGCTTTGATTGCAACAGCAACAATTTGTTCATACACTGCTATGGGGTAATTAATTTGTGCTGAATTGTCTGCATATTGACCTTCACCTGCTAGTTGGTCAAACTAGTTGTATATTGACTCCAGTTTGCTTATTGTGTTGGGCTTGAATCCTACATCCCTTTTTCAAATCCTTAATTTTTTCCAAATTAAAAGGAGCGTATCTTCTCCACTGCTGACCTGAAGAGTCAAGCTCTTCAATCACACGATATGCATTTATTTTAAAATCAGATACATCCTGTCCTTCTTTCTTAGCCTTAACCAGTGGCTTTTGTAATCTTGCCATAGGCTACTTCATAGGAGGAGCTGATTGTGTTACTGTCTCTCCCCCTCCTCCTTCTCCCTCCACACATGAAGGGTTAGTTAAGGGAAGTATGTCAGGGGATGGGGAATGCCCTAATGGCTTCTGCTGTGAAGAACTGTCCAGAACCGGCTGGACAGAGTGTGTGTAAAAGGCCTTGCGAAGAGAGAAGAGGAAGGGCGAGACAAGAGACGCACAGAATTGGAGACAAGACAGGCTTTCTGATCAAGTCTCGTTTATTGTGGGCAAAAGTACAAGTATTTATGGTGGTTTGTGAGGGAGTGGGGGTCGTGCAAACTTAGTACAGAGGAGACCCTAGATAAAGGGTTTGTTTCCCGCCAAAAGAGGAGTTGACCAGAGGCCTTTGATGATGTAGGAAGCTCCAGGAGGCGTCTAGATGTCTGTTTGTTCAAGGTTAGAGGAATCTTAGGAATGTGGCTTTATCACCTGTAGATTAGTCCCGGCTCCCCACAGGTCCCCCTTTTTGTATTTATATAAAGAATAGAATTTTTCACTTCCTGACCTGTACCTGGCTTGGGTTGTCCCTATGGGGAGAAGTCTTACCCGTCATAGGAAGGATGTACAGAAACATCTCTTCCTGGCTTAGGTTGGCTAGTCCTTGAGGGATCTTACCCGTCATTGGCTAACCAGGTCTCGATGTTTTTTGGAAATTTTTGTTGCTCATATGAGCATCAAAGGGGTCATCATCAGTCTCAAGGCGATGATAATGTATGTGGATGGGTTTTGCCAGTGCACTATCTATCTGGGACTTTACAAAGGATGTGATTTTCTGAAAGACCCAGGATCCAAAGGACAAAAGTACGAGAAAGCCAATTAAAGGCCCAAGTAAGGGAAGGATATAAGGGAGGATCCCATGGAGCCCACTCCAAAGAGGATTGTCAAAGAGCTCTTGGTGCCGCTTAATCAAATCTTCCTGGAGTCTCCTAATTTTGTCCCTAACAAAACCGGATTTGTTTGCATAGAAGCAACAGCGCTCTTGGAGGGCTAAACATATCCTTCCCTGTTCTACTGTAAGATCCAAACCACGCCTATTTTGTAATACCACTTCTGCCAGGCTATCGATTTGATCTTGTAGGTCATTAATGGTATTAGAGAGTGCTTGAACATCATCAATAATCTGATTTGAAAGTTTGGTATATGAATGCACAGCAATCCCTAAACCCGCTGACCCAACTGTGCCAGCTATACCAAGGCCCACCAGTAATGGTATAACAAGGACAGCTCTTTTTGTCCTGCCACCGATGGAATCCAGGCTAGAGAGGGGGACCGGTTCATTCCCCCCGGAATGATGTCAGTATCAGGAAGAATAGCAGCTGGAACACAAGTTCCTGCCCAATTTACCCGTAGGGCTGTGAAGGCTAAGTTACCTCCACATACAAACACTTGACGGGCCACAGGGCAAAGAGGGGAGGGGGACTTGGGGAATACAACGGAAACAATTGAGGAACAATTTGCAAAGGTTACAAACCCCACACCAACATCATAAGAATTATTGCGAGGGGCCTGTTCTAAGCATTCTGATTCTGTGAAGCCTACAGGTTGTACATGAAAAGGGAGCACAGCAGTACAATTGTCTTCGGGCCGATAGCTATTAGAATTATTTACTGGGATAGCGAGAGGCATGGGGGTACCAAGGGCCATGCATAACCCGCAGTCTTTGGCTAAGGTGGGATTGGTTGTGTTTAGTGCTCCAAATGCGGCTTCTAAAATGGAAGAGGTCTGGGTGTCTAAGTCTATGCTCCGAGACTTTGGTAGCGTTAGGGGGTGGTAGTGTAAGGGGGGGTGGGGTACATTTCCCTAATAATTTCTTCCATTTGACATTGGACTGTCTCTTCCCTTACCCTATCCGTCAGACCTCCCCCGTCAGAAATATATATAAGCGCGATAACAGGCCAACAGACATCTTTTCTGATAGTATCCAGACAGGAAGCCTGCTGATATGGGCTGTGGCCAGTAGGGTTGGAAAAATCCTAATCCCCCCCTCTGAGTCCACTATATGACCTTTGGAGTATAGCTGTGAGGTAGACTAGATTGTCCGTATGAGTACATTGTTGAACTTGGTCATAGCAGGAAGAATGCATCGCTAATGCAAAATAGCAATGGGTGGGACATGGCCCAGGGCGATCTGGAGGGGATGATGGTGGGTTTCTTCACACACTTGTAGCTGGTCCATGTGGCAACGCCTCCGGAAAGGGTTTCCCTGGTCAGGTGAGCTACGTGAGAACCACAGTCGGTGCCTCCAAAATGATGCCGAGGTTTGACTGTCATGTATCCCCCTTTGCAGTTGCAAGGAGCTCCATACAGCTGCCTGAGCAGCTTCTCTCGATCCGGCGGTGGAGCGAAACCACCATAAAGGTGGGGGAGGGCAGAGATAAACATAACAAGCAGGATCAGGTAGCGAGACATTCTCATCACCTGTAGGAGAGAGGAGAAAGAGGTATCTCAGGGAGAATCATCTTCCCTGGAAGGTGTGGAGTTATTTCCTGAGTTGTCGTCAATCTGTTTGACCAGATGCTCTAGTAACCACCTGGCAGATTTTAGTTCTTTGGAAGAAATGCAGACAGAGCCTCGTCCCCAGATAAGGACCAGATCAGGGCCCTGCCATTTGTTGGTTAGGGGATCTTTCCATAGCACTTTGGCATAGCTATAAGCAGTATTTAAGAGTGCCAAAAGCGGTCTGCTGCATTTTTACTCTTTGAATCCAGGTATAAAAAGTTTAAAATGAATAGGGCATGATTAATAAGGTTACGTGGGAACCCTTTTATAGGATATAGGGTACCCCCTTTTAATTTTGTAATAATGTTTTTAAGGGTTTGATGAGCCCTTTCCACCATGCCTTGGCCTTGGGGGTTATAGGGAATGCCAGTGACATGCTGAATGGAGAGGGTGGCACAAAAAGCTTTAAAGGCTTGACCAGAATATCCTGGACCATTATCAGTTTTAATGGAGGTAGGCAGGCCCATGACTGAAAGGCAGGCCAGTACATGGGCAATTACATGTTTACAAGCTTCACCAGTCTGAAGTGGAGCAAAAAGGAACCCGCTGAGAGTGTCAATAGAATTTAAGTTTCCCAAGGTCTGGCAAATGAGTGACATCCATCTGCCATATCCCGTTAGGGAGTAACTTCATATGAGAAAGGGTGACAGAGAGGTGGCCACAAGGACTACACACTGTATCCCCTAGTAGAATGTAACCTTCTTGAGGGGAAGGACCTTTTGGGTTTTTCCCCCTAATCTTTGTCTATCCAGTCACTAATTCTGGGCTTTGCATATATTAAATGCATAATGCTTGTCAATTAATTAAACAGTGAAAGCAGTGGAAACTAGACTATGACAGGGGTCCTCAAAGTTTTTAAATAGGGGGCCAGTTCACTGTCCCTCAGACTGCTGGAGGGCCAGACTATAGTAAAAACAAAAACTTTGTTTTGTGGGCCTTTAAATAAAGAAACTTCATAGCCCTGGGTGAAGGGGATAAACGTCCTCAGCTGCTGCATCTGGCTCACGGGACATAGGTTAAGGACCCCTGGACTATGAGATTTCAGTAAATAACTATGACAGGAGAGAGGCTTGGTGACTGAAATGAATGGTTGGGAAGCCATGGTGGAAAGAGCTGGGGATCTGGAAAACAGGAATTAGTTCTGAGAGGATCAGGAAGTAGTGGAGAAACAAGGCTTCTATATGGATATAGAAGAAATTTAAAAGGAAAGAGAGAAGAGAAATTGGAGGAAGATGGTTGGGACCAAAAGTACATCAAAAACTACTTATTTAAAATTGATTTTAAAAATTGATTTAAAATAACTAGACAGTATAAATTTGGAATGTTGCTGTGGTATAGGAAATGATGAGGGGACGGATTTAGAAAAATATGGAAAGACTTGGATTTATGAAGGAAGATGTTATGTTTGGGACAAAAAGAGGCCTATCCAAATTGACTTCTCATAGATTACTCATAGAAAGCAGAATTATTTATTAGAATCTCCATAAGCAGACCCCATCCTGACCTGTGAGCCGAATTTCACAACAGGAGAAAGCCACTCCCTTGAAAATGTTCACAGTTTTTATACATTTCAGACAAAGAATCCCCCAAACCCCACCTTCTATATGGCATGATTGGTCACATAAGCTCTATTCCCCTATTTGGTCATTGGAATGTAGTAGACAAGGTAATGTACTGTTTTCTCACCATGCATCTTCCTTGGAACAATGGAATATAGTCCAGGCCCTATCTAAAATCACATGCTTCCTAAACTGAGGCCTCTAAGGCTTTATCTAATAGTCCCTGATCAATACGTGCCTGATCTGTAAGTTCTTCACTTTTTTCCCCATACATCCACCTTCAGAAAAATTGGACAAACAAGCATAGTATGGTCTTACAGAGATGTATATGTGCATACATGTGTATGATTAAAGCGCTCTCTCTCTCTCTCTCTCTCTCTCTCTATATATATATATATATACATACATACATATGTATATATACACACATATGTATGTGAATATGTATACACATACATATAAATATATCTGCTCCTAATTGTAGCCTTCTGAGGAAAGGGAAGGGAAAAAAAAAGGGTCATATAAAACATACACACGAGAGAAGGAAGGAAAACCTACAAGGAAGCAAAGAGACAATAGATGGCTCTAAACATAATGTGTAGTATTTATAGAGTTACTTTCTTGAATGGAAATTTATTGTTTTATATTTTGAATCCTCTCTTATTTTTTGCTATGTACCTGTCGATGTATTTTTCTTTTTAAATTTTGTATTGTTATAAATTTTAAAAATCATAACCTTTCTTACATATGATTGTGAATCAATGTCATTTAACACTATGGTGACTAAGGATTTAAGAATGAAAATGGACAAATTTTATCCCACATATTGCAAGATGTTGTTAATATAAGAGCCTAATTTTGATGCTGATGCTAGTGTTGAAGTTCTCTCTCTTTCTCTCTGTGCTTGTCATTTCCTATAACACTTTCCTGTAATGGGCTGAGGCTCAAGTTGATGCACTGAGGTCCCAAGCACATGAGGCTAAATAGTAATTGAACCATATCTATTAATATATATGCTTGGAGAAAGAATGGCCCCTGCTCACTCTTTGTGCAAGTCCTGATATCTTGTATAGGAAATGAAGATTTTGGTGGGTGGAGGCAGGGGGGCGGAGAGGGAAGGGGAAGGAGAGATTGCTGGCTGATGTCTTGACACAGCTGCTCACAGTGCTATCACCACTGCCCTTCACCTCCAATCCCCCTCTGCTAGCTGGCTTCC
This sequence comes from Antechinus stuartii, assembly GCA_016696395.1. NCBI lineage: Eukaryota > Metazoa > Chordata > Mammalia > Dasyuromorphia > Dasyuridae > Antechinus > Antechinus stuartii. Next base: position 121,161 of record MU176781.1, on the reverse strand, counting down.
TGTTGCAGCTGCCCATATTGCTATCACAATCCTTCTTCACCTCTTCACTTCAATAAAGATTGAAAATTTTTCCCTTAACCTGAATTCCTGACTCCTACTGATTTTAAATACGCGGTCATTACAATTGGCGCCCAATCGTGGGAACCAAGGACCCCACTTTCACTGAAGAAGTTTCCAGTGACCAGGAACTTAGGTGAGTATTATAGACAAACAGGGAACTTAGTTTCTTAAAGACTAAACTTATAACCTTTTTTGGCTGAAATGGGACAGATCCTAGGTAAAGATTCTCCTTCCCCTAACCCAACCCCCTTAACCCCAGCCCCACCCAGGAGTGGCGCTATAGAAAGCCTGCTTAAGCTGATAGAAGATCAAGGGCTACTTGTAACTTGGGAACAGGCAGCTAGACTTCTGGGTACATTAAAACGCACCTCCTCTTGATTCTTAGAGGAAGAGCAAATCTGTCCAGATAATTGGACTTTGATTGGTCAACAGCTCTCCGCATATTACAATGAAAACGGTCCTCATTCAATTTCCATCGAGGCATCCTATTTATACAATATGATACAGTTGGTCTTAAGATACCGTATAAGTTCTAGGAGAAAAGGAAAAAACTCTAGGAATAGCCAAATGGGAAGCCTGAGATAAAGGAGGAAGACAAAGAACAGATTAATGGCCATATCCCCACAAGGCATGGAGACTTAAGTGAGGCTCAAAGGTGTGGTGAATCTGAGGCAGCTTCAGCCCCACCTAAGGAGCAGGTAATTGACTCTCCTCCATCAACTCCATCCTCTGGGTTGGAGGAAGGAGGGGTAGTGGGAGGGGGGGAGGGGGGAAAGCAGTGACAGCACCAGCACCTCCCCCCCAGCATCCAGGGGCTCCTATGAGTAGATTGCAAAAGGGACTAATTAAGGCCAAAGAGGAAGGGAGAAATGTATCGGAATTTCAACACCACATTTTTCCTGTAATTCAACAGTTTAATTCTTCAGGTCAAGAAAGTAGAAGATACTCTCCTTTTGATATAGATATCCTCAAAGACCTGAAAAAGGCTTGCACTCTTTATGGGGTTACATCAGCTTATGTTAAGATGTTATTACAGAATTTGGCTTTTGAAATCTTGACCCCTAATGACTGGAAATCTAAAGCAAGGATATGCCTAGAACCTGGACAAAACTACTTGTGGCTTTCTGAATACAGTGAGCTCTGTAGGATACAAGCCCAACAAAATAGTCAAAGTACAATTCATGCTGCAATCACCTGTGACCTACTAACAGGTATAGGTCTCTATGCAGACGTCACAGTACAGATTAATTATTCCATAGCAGCATATGAGCAAATTGCTGCTAATGCTATCAAAGCATGGGCTTCTCTCCACACTAAAGACGACAAGGGTGGGGCCTTCACAAAAATAACACAAGGGCCAAATGAACCCTTTGCTGACTTTGTGGGATATTTACAGACACAAATCACAAGAACAAATGGGGAAAATGCAGTAACAGATATTTTGATAAGGCAACTTGCTAAAGAAAATGCTAATGAGGTTTGCAGAAGAATTACACTAGGACTGTACAAGGATGCTCCATTAGAGGAGCTCATAAGATGCTGTGCCACAGTGGGCACAGATGCCTTTTATAGCCAGGCTATGATGCAGACTTCCCAAGATCCCAACATGGGAAGACAGGGTCCTTCTTGGCAAAGGAATTCTAGAGAAACTCGTAGATGCTTTCAGTGTGGAAAAGTTGGACATTTGAGAGTAGATATGGAGATAGAATGAGAAGACAGGATGAGAGAATAAAACCCAAAACCCCATGTCCAAAATGTAACCAAGGCTTTCACTGGGCCTCTGAATGTAGATTGACCTAGAGAAGTGAGAGGCAGGGCCCAGCTCCAAGGTATCAATCAAAAGATAGGTGGGGCCTGATAGCAACTGAGGTTACACCCAGAGAGTCTTTAGAAATTCAGGACTCTGTTGTCATCAACCAACAGAAAAGCAATCAGGATTACAGTTGGGGAGGTTACAGGGCTTTTAACACAACAGGGCAGTGTCCAGTGCAAACAGCTCCACTATCTTTAGATAATCACCAGGTGATGTGGAGAGATCCAGAAAGTGGTAAATAGAAGGGAATTAGATAGGTTAACTGCTTGGGGAAAAGGGTTTGCTTATATTTTTACAGGAGGAGAAGGAATCAGATGGGTGCCAATGAGCTATATTTGCCTTGTCCATCGCAGAGAGACGGAGCAGACCCTTGAAATGAAGGAGAAGACTCAAGAAATATTGGGTGGTTCTGTTGCTGATTGTGCTCACCATTGAAAGAGCCTGGCAGTTATGGCGTTTGACTCATAGACATAGAAAATTGTTGGACTTGCAAACCCTCAGGAATCACTGGATTCTCTGAGACATAAGATTGTTGTAGGACTTGAAAACCCTCAGGAATCATTGGATTCTCTGAGACATAAGATTGTTGTAGGACTTCAAAACCCTCAGGAATCACTGGATTCTCTGAGCCATTAGATTGTTGTAGGACTTGAAAACCCTCAAGAATCATTGGATTCTTTGAGACATAAGACTTGAAAGCCCTCAGGAATCATTAAATTTTCTGAGAAATGATAAGACTCTTACAGGACTTCAAAATCTGCTGGAATCATTGGATTCCCTAACACATAAAAAGACTTTTGCAGGACTTCAAAAACTTGGGGGGATCACTGGATTCCCTGACATGTGAAGCAATGGACAATAGATTGGTTTTGAACTATCTCTTGGCTGCTGAAGGTGTATGTGTGACTGCTGTTTACATACCCTCCTTCTAGGACTTCTGGCAATCTTTTACAACACCATGTTGATTAATATTGTTTGTTATACCATTACTTACGTGTACAGTTCATGTTTGTTACACCACGTTGAGCCTGCACTGACTGTGGGGAGAGTCATCACTAATAGCCTCTGTGTTATTGCTATGTACTTGTGTAATACCTCCCATGCTGATGGGTTTGTGCATACCTGTTTCTAATAAGACCCTTGAGCCCAGAAACCTGCTAGCAACCCCCACTTCCCTTTGATGCTTTTCATCTCCCTTCCTGAGAAGTCAGGGGGGTTGTGATCACCTCCTTTTCGGTGCTTTCACCTCTTTTCCTGAGAAGTCAGGGAAGGTGTGATCACCTCTCCTTGGGGGCTCTGACCTCCCTGAGGAGTCAGGGATGGAATGACCACCTGTGTTCTAAAACAAAAGAAAGCGGGACTTTCCCTTCTAAATATTTGTACAGTATTGCTATTATTATGTACAACATTCTCCTGGCTCTACTCACTTCATTTTGCATCAGTTCATATATATCTTTTTTCTGAAATTATCCTGCTTGTCATTATTTTATAGCTCAATACAATTTCTTCACAATTATTTACCACAGGTTGTTTGGTCATTCCCAAAATGAGTAGTATCCCTTCAATTTTGAATTCTTGACCATGACAAAAAGAGTTACTATAAGTATTTTTTGTACAAATAGATCTTATTACCTTTTTATGTTTTTGAGATATAAACCTAGAAGAAATACTTTTGGATTAAAGAATATGCTCAATTTTGTAGTCCTTTGGGGATATACAAATTGCTCTCCAGAATGGTTGGTTCCTATTACTATTAAAAGGGGAGGGTAACCCAAAGCTGATGTCTCTCAGTTTGGCTTCTTTCCCCTAAATTTAAGGGAGGAAGAGCAAAAGACTATAATGAAAATCAAATGGTGAATAAACCCACTTATCCAAGCAAGACAGCAAACAAATCAAAGAAACTGTCAGATTAGAATACAGTATAAAATACACGAGAGTAAATGAGCTTTTGGATTGAGTTAAGGTTTCAGTTCAAAGAAGGAAGAAATGAACAACCAACTTCAGAGGAGATCTTCTCTTATCTATCACTAGAATCTCAAGAAAGTCCAAAGACAAGATAGGGCTGACTTTCCATATATATATGCCATTCCAAAGTCTTTCTACATTAACACCCTAGAGTTTCCTCTGTCCATATTTCTCCCTGAATTATGCCTCTAAAGTCTTTGAAGTCAACTGAGAAATTGAGAAAACTGAGCATTATTTGTGTCAAGCAAGAGACATAAGGGGAATCAATAAGATAATGTTTATGAAGCACTTTCCAAACTTTAATTCTGTAAATGTTATTATTATGATACATCCTCAACACATAGTCACTCCAACTGATAATGTGAAATTTTGTAAGCTCTTTGTAGAACTCTCCATGTATCTCTATTAAATTAAAATCTCATTTCATTGAATTCTTCTGTCGTTTTGATGCACTAAGAACTTTTTGGTTCTTGATTCTGTCACCCAACATGTTAGCTCTGTCTCTCAGTCTCAAGACATCTGAAAATTCGCTTTTTGTGCCTTCTATGTCTTCATCCAAGGCCCTGATAAAAATGTTGAATGCAATAGGACAAGGAGAGATTCCTGCCATACTCTATTAGGAAACTTCCTCCAGTCTGATATTTACCCATTAAGGACTAATCTTTGGGCCCCAGCCATTCAACCTTTTCCAAATCCAGCTAAGAACATTATCTTCAAGTCCATATCTGTCCAACATTTCCCCAAGGGTAGCATTGGCTGGTAGCTTTGTCAGATTCTTTTTTGTTTAATACATTTAGAACATTTTCCTGATCCATCAGTTCTGTTATAGTGTCAAACAAGTTTTATTTAACATGACCTTTTTTTGATAAGGCCTTTAGGGACTTATCCAATCATTCTTCCTTTTCAGGATCCTCACAAACTATACATTTTATAATGTGTTTTTAAAATGTCCAGCCAAGACATTTCCTCTGGGGTCTTTCCCTTCCCTGAGATTCTTTGATTTCTGTGACTTTTTTTTTTTTCATCAGTGGAAAAGTATTTAGATATTAGAACATACCCTGAAAAAAGAACCTCTGCCTAGGAACTGATGATGCAGATCATTCCTAATGCTAATTGGTTCTCTCACTCCTGATCCAACTCTGGGGCAGACAAGAGAGTCCGTAAATTCTTAGTCTGGGAAATGTGGGGGGTAGTTCTCATGCAGGGAGGGTCATCCTGACTATTACATCTCTCGAATGCCTGAGCCTCATCTTGTCTCCAGGATGGGGTGTGTCTTGCTCCCCAAGGAAGTCTGGAGAGAAGTTCTGGCTGTGACCCTGCTGGTACTGAATTCCCAGATGGCTGCAGGCAGACACAGCCCAGGTAAGTACAGAGCAGCAGCTCCCCAGAAATCTCAAGTGGGCCAAGGGAGCATCCTTCCAGACCAAAGGAAGCACTTGGGACAGGATGGTCCTCAGGTAGATGGGCAGTAGGGGAAGTTGGTTTTCAGGCTCCTTTGGCCCTTGCTTCCTTTCCCTGTTTCCCTCAGGGTTCTGGGACATGATGCAGCGTGTTCCCTCCCAACACCCCTCCAAGAACTGTGAGCTCTAATCAGTTTATCAGTAATATATAGACACTACTATCTGTCAGGGACTGGGCTACAGCTAAGGACAGAAAGAAAGAAAGACAGTCCCTGTTTTCAAAGAGTTCAGTCTAATAAGGAAGACAACATTCAAAGGACTCTAGAGATTAGGTATCTACAGGACAAATGGGACATCATCACGAGAGGAAAGGTACCAACATCAAAGGAGATCAGGAAAGGAGCAGAAGGTGGGATCTGAGCTGATACCTGAAGTTCCCCTGGGAAATTAGAGGCAGAGGTGAGGAGGAAGAGAGTTCTGAGCAGGGGCAGCCAGAGAGGGCCCAGAGGTGGGAGAGGAGAAATTTAAGAAAATTAAGAAGGTCAGAGTCTTGGATAGCAGAGTTGGGGGTGGGGTGGGGCTGGGAATGTAGAGTTTAAGAAGGATGAAAAGGTAGGAGGGAGCAAGTTGGGAAGGGCCTTAAAGATCGAGCAGAGATTTTGTATTTGATCCTGAAGGTGAGAGGGAGTCACTGGAGATTTTTAATTAGGGGTAACATGGTCAGAACTGCCAAGGTCTGCTATTCCTGTCTCAACTTTCCTGTGTTACTATCTGCCTTCACAGAGTCTGCCTGATGTACTAGAAAGGTTTCAATTTGGCTGTTATTGGAGGAAGAAGAGTAGACTTTTCTAGTTTAATTTCCCAGGTATAATTCCAGGGCCACAGGGGAGGCTGGAGGATTTGGGATCACTCCTGGTTTTCATGGATAACATCATGGAGGAGTAAGAGGAAGGTCTTTCCTTCTATTACTGTGAGGAGGGTTAAAGGGCTGGGCTGGAGAGACCGAGGGACTGGCCCAGGCTGGCTTGTCTCCTGTCTCCATGATCCCTTGATGATGCTTTGAAACAAGAGGTGTAAGCCCAATGTTCCCCCCTCCCCTCCCCTGGATCAGGCCCCCCCCTTTCTCCTGCTGCTGCTGCTGCTGCTGCTGCTCTCCCTGAGGCCCCAGGCTGGATCCAGGGACCACTGCCATGACACAGCACGGGGGGATCCTGGCGGGGGGGGAGTCTCTGGGGAGGACACGATACTCCTCCGGGTAATGTGAGTGTTGCAGGGGAGCAGATAAGAGCCCCCGGCCCCGCCCCCGTTAGGTCCCTGCAGCCTGGCCTGGCACCTGGCAGAGCCAATCTCGGCCCCTCCGGGTCCTGACTTGCCCCAGAGCTTCCTCCAGGAACCTGAGACCCCTGTGAGCCTTTTCTCCTGCCCCGCCCCCGGGGAGAGGATGCCGGGGTCACAGCCAGTGTCCCCGAGGAGACTGAGCAGACTGAGTCCGAGGAGAGAGAAGGGGCTCGAGCAGAGGAAGCCCAGGGCAGGGGAACCCCCCAGTCCCCGCAGGTGACGCAGCTTAACCCGGGTGACAACCCCAGAGCCCCTGGGTGTTTGCCATGTGGGTAATGACCAGATGCTGTCCCTGGGAGGACAACCAGCCAAACTCCTTATTGAAGTAGCCTCCCAGCCAAAAGGTGTCTCACTTTTATTAAACTTTTACTCTGTTTTATCTTTGTTCCCTTTGGGGACACAGAGAAAGATAAAAGCCCCCGGGGAGACAGTGTGAAAACAGACAGTGCACAAATGAGTTTTCAGAATAACATGTAGAGGGAAGGCACTAAATTAGGGGGATTATGGAAGGCTTCCTATGGCTTCTGAAACTGTGGGGTCCTGACCCCATATATGGGGGTGGGACTGACTGTGGAGGGTGTGAAATAGTGACTTATTATCAATAAATGTGTGATTTGTACGCCTGCTGTACGCCCCCCATATGTCCAGGTCAAGGGAAAACTCCTGTCGGGAAAACAGGCTGGGAACTGAAAGAGCTGGAGAAGCTCTGGGGGAGAAGGTGGGATCTCACTTGGGACCTGAGGGAGCCGGGGAAGCCGCGAGTCAGGGATGGGGAGCGAGAGCGTCCCAGACATGGGGGACAACAAGGGGAAAGGCCGGAGCTGAGAGATGGAGGGTCTAGTCGGAGGCACAGCAGGAAGCTGGATCCAGCTTGGGGAGGGAGAGGTACATTTGATTCATACTTGATAGGTAATAGGGAGCCCTGGAGTTTACTGAGCAGGGGGCTCCTTGGTCCGATCAGTGCTGGAGGAAGATTCATTTGTCTCTTCTGAGTCCTCTTGATGGGGGAGCACGTTTTATCACTAGTGCCAGAATCATGGCTGGGTATTGGGCAGAGTTCCTAAGCCTTTCAAAGATGTTTCTCTTTAACATATTTTTATTGCATACATTGTCCTTCTGTCTCCAATCACTTCATTCTGCATGAATTCATACTGTCATTCAATCAATCAACATTCTTGAAGCACCTACTATGTGTCAGGCACTGTGCTGAGTACTGAGGGTGCAAAAAGGCACAAAAGCCAGAATCCAGTCTGAGTGACTGGGGGAGCCTTTATTAGTGAGAGTTCGGATGTACAAGAAAAAGGGCATCTGAAGCATTTCTAGAAAGAAAGTCAGGTGTGAGGAGGTTCTTTGCTCTGTAGAAGGACCTCACCAGACCTGAGCTAGATGGGATTCTCCCGCAGGTGGTTTTCTCACCTTCTTCTCCTTCCTTCCTCAGCCAGACACCCACACCAAGGGTCTGCACTCACTGTCCCCCATTCTCTCCCTCACTCCTCAGTCTGACTCCCCACCTCACTGCTCTCTCCCAAGTGACCCCAGAGCTCTCTCTCAATGGCCAAAGAAGATAATCTTTTCTCAGGCTTCATCCTCCCTGAACTTTCCACTGAATCTGACACTGTCAGCCACCTTCAGTTCCTGGGAATTCTCTCCTCTTTGGGATTTTGGGGCTCTGCTCTCTCCTGGTTCTCTCATCTATCTGTTCACTCTTTCTCAGTCCCTTCTGCAGGTTTCTCATCCACATCATATTCCCCAAATGGGGGTGTGTCCTAAGCCTTTCTTGTCTCCTCTCTGTGACTCCATCAGCTCCCAGAGAGTTAATTCCCATCTCTGCTCAATGACTCCTAAATCTATTTCCTGCCTAAGTCTCTGAACAGCACCATCTGCTGCCTCCTGGTTGTTTCAATCTGGATGTCTCTATGCTCCCTTAAACATATATTTAAAACGGAAATCACTGCTTTCTGTCCAAACGAACACTTTCCTCAAAATTTCCTATTCCCTGGGAAGAAAAACAAAAATGCAAGCAGCTTATATTCATTTCCCAGTGTTCTTTCTCTGGGTGTAGCTGTTTCTGTCCATCTTTGATCAATTAAAGCTCTCTTTATCGAAGAGATCCACTTCCATCAGAATACATCCTCAAACAGTATCATTATTGAGGTATATAATGATCTCCTGGTTCTGCTCATTTCACTTAGCATCAGTTCATGTAAGTCTCGCCAGTCCTCTCTGTATTCATCCTGCTGGTCATTCCTTACAGAACAATAATATTCCATAACATTCATATACCACAATTTACTCAACCATTCTCCAATTGATGGACATCCTTTCATTTTCCAGCTTCTAGCCACTACAAACAGGGCTGCCACAAACATTTTGGCACATACAGGTCCCTTTCCCTTCTTTAGTATCTCTTTGGGGTATAAGCCCAGTAGTAGCACTGCTGGATCAAAGGGTATGCACAGTTGGATAACTTTTTGAGCATAGTTCCAAATTGCTCTCCAGAATGGCTGGATGTATTCACAATTCCACCAACAATGTATCAGTGCTCCTGTTTTCCCACATCCCCTCCAACATTCCACATTATCTTTCCCTGTCATTCTAGCCAATCTGACAGGTGTGTATCTCAGAGTTGTCTTAATTTGCATTTCTCTGATTAATAATGATTTGGAGCCTATTTTCATATGTCTATAAATAGTTTCAATTTCTTTGTCTGAGAATTGTCTTTTCATATCCTTTGACCATTTATCAATTGGAGAATGGTTTGATTTCTTATAGATTAGAGTCAATTCTCTATATATTTTGGAAATGAGGCCTTTATCAGAAACTTTGATTGTAAAAATGTTTTCCCAGTTTATTATTTCCCTTCTAATCTTGTCTGTACTTGTTTTGTTTGTACAAAAACTTTTCAATTTGATATAGTCAAAATTTTCTATTTTGTGGTCAATAGTGATCTCTAGTTCTTCTTTGGTCACAAATTCCTCCCTCTTCCACAGGTCTGCGAGGTAAACTATCCTATGCTCTTCCAATTTATTTATAATCTCATTCTTTATGCCTAGGTCATGAACCCATTTTGACCTTATCTTGGTGTACGGTGTTAAGTGTGGGTCAATGCCTAGTTTCTGCCATACTGATTTCCAATTTTCCCAGCAATTTTTGTCAAATAATGCATTCTTATCCCAGAAACTGGTATCTTTGGTCAACATTGACCCTTGCAAAACCTTGTGTTCCAAATTCTCTCCCCACTCTTTCCCCTAGATGTCAGGTTAATCCAATATATGTTAAACATGTTAAAATATATGTTAAACCTAATATATCTATCTATCTATGTATATACAATTATCTTGCTGCACAAGAAAAATCAGCTCAAAAAGGGAAAAAATGAGAAAGAAAACAAAATGTAAGCAAACAAGAGTGAAAATGCTGTCAAACTTTCCCATTCATGATGAGCATAGTACAATTCTTTTAGACTCCTGGTCCATGACTTTGGTTTTCTCTTCAATTCCTTACTTTGCCTCCCCCCACAGTGTCCCTGCCATAGCATTCCTTACATGTGGCAGATGAAAGATGGAATGACCGAGGAAACAAATGTTTGAGTTTCTGAGCATATGGATTTATTAAGCAATGTCTGCTAGGGACTCAATAAACCAGAACCAGATCTCCTCAGTGTGGGCCTGGACTCCATTATATTAAAAATTGTCAAGTAAGACCCATGAATTTTAATTAATTAAAAAAGAAACAATACAACATTTGGCAACTTGAATTCTAATTGGAGGAAATTAGAAGGAAAGATTAGTTGCAAGGGGGAGAGCAAACAGATGCAATTCCCTGAAATCAGAACCATCGATCTCCCTTCCTCCCAGCTGTCAACAACCAAAGGAATCTGGAAACAATAATTGATTGATTAGAATGGGGCCAGTTTTCAGATAAGTCATATATGGTTTGTATATGTCTACATATATATGTATTGATGGACAGTTGTGACAAAACTCTCTGCCTCAGTCTCTGGATCTGTCCTGCTTCTGATCATCAGAACCCAGGGCCTTAGTTAAGGGTCTCTAGGCAGCAGGAAGAGGGGGCATCCTTTCAGCCATTCTGCAAACAATGAAATAAGGTTTCCTTTCTGCCATTTCCCACAATGGAATATACTTTTCTCACAAGATAGAAATTAGACTCTATCCATAACAGAATAGAAAGAGAACTGAGCTAGCACCAGAAGTGAGTCACAAGGTGGAGTCAGTGTGGGTTACTCAATTCCCACAATTTCTTCTACAGACAATCCTTTCTGCTCAGATGGCCACTATAAGAGCCTCCTCTCACCCAGATTATGATAATTGCCTCTAATCATTCTCCCTGCTTCTTCTTTTTTCATTCCAGAACTAAAATGTGTTTTTCCTTAAGAGCAAATCTAAGTCACTCCTCTCTTCATAGACTGTAGTGGCTCCTTATTACCTCTGTGATCAATTAGAATTTCTTGTTTCTTCCTTCACAACCTGGCTCCAATCCTATGTTATATGATAATCCCCTTCTTGCTGCTCTCTGTGAGATGCCCAGGCTGGCTCTTTCTGTGGGATGCAGCTCCTCAGGGGAAATGTAGCAAGAATCCTATGGCCACTAGGCCTTGGGAGTGATGTAGTTATATATTTCTTCCCCTAGCTTTTGGGAAGATGAAGCGAAAATCCTGAGATCTCCTGGCCTTTGGAGAGCTTTAGTTCTACAAACATCACTGGCTGTCAGATAACAATCTGTGAGTCAGAGATAACAAAGTTACTGAGACACTGATGAGACACATACAGGACCACTCCTCAAACCCTCCTGCAGGCCAAAAAATGAGCATCTCAGGGACATGAAGCACCTGCTCTCTCTTACCTTTTCCTATAAATTTATCTTCTTGCTCCTGGCTCTTTGCTCACTTCTTTCAGAACTTAGTCAGCCTTAATTGGCATTACAAATAGAATAAACTTTGCCTTTGACTTGGAGATGGATCTCAGCCTGCAGATTCTTTTTTTCCCCTTGAGACAATTGGGGTTAAATGACTTGCCCAGGGTCCCACAGCCAGGAAGTGTTAAGTGTCTGAGGCACTTCAGGGTTGGTGCTCTAATTCTTTTGAGACATTCACAAGGCAGATCTGGAAGCCCAACTTTTTGGGGTCTCCTTGGAACCCCATTTCCTCACACTCTGCACTCATCTCCCATCTCTGGGCTTTGGTCCCTGGCATCCCTCTTTCCTGGCACACTCCCCCTCAGGGATCCCCAGTCCAAGCTCCACTTTCTCGGGGAAGACTTTCCTAATCCCCCAAATGCCAGAGTCTCCCCTGTTGGAATCTTTACAAACTGCTAACTCATTAGAGGTGGTAGATTATTGATCTGATCTTACAAAAAGATATTTCGGGCCAGAACCTGAAATAAGGTACTAAGTAGAACTAATTAATACAATGCTTGTGTTTACACCTTTACTCATTGGAGTTCACAAGTATGGGAGAGTCACAAAGTAAACTTTGTAATTTTGTGAATTCACACCTCCCTTGAAGCTCTTAGGGCCAGAGAACACTATGGGAGAAAACCCATAATCCCTCTCTCTCGAATAAATAGAGCTTCAAAGGGGCCAGTCAGAAGTTTTCAGAGGAAGAAGCTACAAGTCGAGTTCAGTGAAGACTGAGAAGGCTCTCTCAGAGGCACAACCAGATTCATCTTCATCTCACACCACTGTGGTGGCTGGGCTCCTGCACTTCCCCCACTGAGACCAAGCTGGTCTGAAAGACTCACCAGAAAGCTAGCCCAGCCCCAAGTGAAGGAGACAAGAGATTCATTCCATCTTTGTGCTGGCTGGAGGCTGAAGAAAGCAGAGGCGGAGGCTGAAGGACAAAACTTTTGGATTTGGAGACATTCGGAGGGAGCTCTTGGAACCAAGCAGAGAGAGAGGCCTCTAAGCTAAATAGGCTATATTGGAGACAATAAAAGATCTGAACTTTTATCACCTGGCTGCATTTTGGGTGATCATTACTTTCAACTGAAACTAAGGCTGCCTCCAGAAAACTTCCCCTGAGAAACCTGCTTTCTCCCAGAGAGAACCATCATCTCATATTATATTTAAAAGAAGAAAAAGATCACCACACACCCCCTTCTCTTCTACTATCTGTATTCATGCTGTCTGTATTGTTTTGTGCACTTGTCCCTCCATTTGGATGCAGAGCTGGCAGTGTTCCATTCTTTATATTTATACAATGTATATTCTATATATAATGCCCAAATACAAAGTAGACCCAGTAAGCACTTGATAAATGCTCGATGACGGGCTGACTCTCTTTGGAAAGTAGAGCCCTGCCCAGAGAGGGAAACAATGTCAAATATACAGGAAGCCACGAGGTGGGGGTGAGGGGCAGAGGTCATGCCTGGTATGGAGGCCGTTCTCACCTGTGGAGGTGGGAGATGAGATGCTGAGTCTGGGGAGCAGCAAATGGGCCAGTTTGTCTGACAGGTAAATTGTATATGAGGGATTAACGGGAGATGCTGGAGAGGGAGGCTGGAGGCAGACTGGGAGGGCTCTGGATGTCAAGGCTGGGTTTTTGAAATTCTTCCAAGGCCATAGGGAGCCACTGCAGCTTCTTGAGGAAGTGAGTTAAGTGATCAAACTTAAAGTCTCTAAGTTCTATTTTTGCTATTTGTAAGCCGGAGAGGTAAGTGATATGAATCAGTGTTTTTAAGCGCCTTCTATGAGGCAGGGGCTGTACCGAAGACTAGCTTACCCCTAGCAGGGTCCTTTCCTGCCCTCGGGGGGCTTACTTTCCAGGAGGAGGAGGGGGACTTCAGTCGTGTCCGGATGGGGAGGCAGGAGAGGGACCCTAGTCCCTCGGGCCCACGATGGGCGTGGAGACATCCTGTCACAGTAGGGGCCTGGGCCCTCTCAGCCTCGGGGCTAGAAGCGATGAGATTCTTGGGGAGAGCGGGCAGTGAGCCCCCGGACTCCGGCAGCGGGAGAGGGTCATTGTGGGGGGGAAAGGGGATCGGGGAGAGGAATGGGGTCTTTGCTGGGGCGGGGATGGGGATCAGTGAGGACTCGGGTGGTTGCTAGTAAACTTCCCGGGAGCGTCGGCCCCAGGCTGGGGGGGCTGAGAGGCCGCGGTGACGCCGCAGACAGTTCGGGGCTGGAACCTGAAGATCCGGGCTCTCGCCCTCCCTTCATTCCCACTTTGCTGTGTGACCTCGGGAAAGATGCTGGCTGTCTCTGGCCTGGGGGGTGGGGGGTGGGATGGGCTGATCATGCGCAGGAAGAGGCGGCGGCTGTGGGCCGGGGTCTCCTGTGACAAGCCCAGGCTGCGGTCTTGGGTTAGAGGATGGGGAGGCGGGCAAGGGGCGGAGTCCGTCACGGCTGACCCGCCCGGGGGTCCCCGCAGAGCACTTCACGGGGCAGTTTAAGGGCGAGTGTTACTTCGAGAACGGAACGGAGCACGTGCGGTTTGTGCAGAGACTCATCTACAACCCGGAGGAGTACGCGCGCTTCGACAGCGACGTGGGGAAGTACGTGCCGGTGACGGAGCGGGGGCGGCGCAGTGCGGAGTACTGGAACAGCCAGAAGGAGCTCCTGGAGAGGAGACGGGCCGAGGTGGACACTTACTGCAGGCACAACTACGGAGTGTTTGAGCCCTTCTCAGTGCGCAGGAGCGGTGAGTGCGCGCCCGGGGAGGGGAGGCGGGGACAGAGGGAGGAGGCTGTGGGGGAGGGGCCGGAGGAGGTGAGAAAGGGGGTCATAGGAGCAGGTACAGAGACGGACCCCAGGAGCAGGGCAGAGACTGGGGGAGAGCAGGGACACAGGAGGAGGGAGAGGAAGGAAGAAGAATGGGGGAAGGGTCGGGATGGAGGGAGAAGAAAGGGGAGAATGACTGGGGGGAAACCGAGGACAGGGACAGAGGGCAGGGAGAGGGGCCGCTAGGAACCCTCCTGGGGCAGTTTTTTCTCCTCCATTCTTTTTTTTTTTTTTTAAATAAAACAAAAATTTTAATAGGCATATATTAAAAATTAAGATAATACAAAATTGTTAATAGGCACACAATAAGATTAATATGTAACATATAACACAAACATTGTTAATAGGCACATATTAAAATAAACATATATAACACAAAGGTTGCTAATAGGCATATTAATAAGGGCATTTTGGGTAGCACAGTGGCTAGAAGGCTGGGCCTGGCCTCAGGAAAACTTCTCTCTGGTTGTTGCTCAGTTGTGACAGCCATGTCCAGCCCTTGTTGTCCCCATTTGCCCTTTTCTTGGCAGAGATCATCCCTAGTGGATCCAGTGGATCCATTTTGTCAGATAGTCAAAGGTAAAATGACTTGTCCAGGGCTAGGCAGGATGTGAGGCTAGATTTGAATTCAGTTCTTCTTGACTCCAGGTCCTGTGCTCCATCTCTCTCTCTCTCTCTCTCTCTCTCTCTCTTTTTTTTTTTGTGTGAGTGGGTTGGGGATTCCTCCTCCATTCTAATGGGGACAAACAACCTCCACCCCTAAAAAGCTCCCATTTATTCCGCACTAACCTGGGTCATAGACGGCAGGGGAAGCCCCGGAGAGGGGCCGGGCCCGGGTCAGGGAGACACCTTCCTAGTCCAGATCCGGCCTCCTCCCCTGTGACCCTGGACAAGTCACTTCCCCTCCCCTGCATCAGTTCCCTCCTCCATGAGATGAGCCAGAGAAGGAGAGCGGGAACCCCCAGTGTCTGTGAGAAAACCCCGAATGGGCCCCAGAGGGAGGGACAGGCCTGAAAGGGGACGGACCGACCCCAACATGGTCTCTGTGAGATGCATCCCCGAGGCCCAGGGGTCAGGGAGCTTTTTCCCTGGGCCCTGGGCCAGGATGCTCAGGTTTCTCCTGGGCCCAGAGTCCCCCAGGGCTCCCGATGCAGATTTTCTCCATGATG
>MU176781.1:73536-85679 GCA_016696395.1 Antechinus stuartii | reverse complement strand
GGCGTGGAGCTAGCTCGGGGACCCCCTCAGTGTGTGTCCTGTGCCCCATTTTTGTTCTGCCCTGGCTAATACAAGCCCAATGTGGTGCCACCTCCTTCCTTTCCCCAGCACAGCCCCCAATGGCAATGCAGAACTGAGAGCTGTGGATACCTAGGACCTTGTCAGGCTCCCTCTGGCCCCACCCTGGTATCTGACTTCCCTCTGGGACCCTGTGATCAGCCCAGAGACCCCTTTCCTCTGGGGTAGGGGAGAAGATGGATGGATGTCAATGTCCCCTGAGAAGCTTTCACTTCCTGAGTCCCGAAGGTCCTTTGCTCCTCCATCCCTGCCGTCCTTAGACAGGATTTGGCTTCTCAGGCTCCTCTCAGACCCCTCTGCTCCCCACATGGGGCTGGGGAAGGTTTGACCCTTGGTTTCTCCTCTCCCCAGGAGCCCAGTCTGAGACGGCCCAGAGTAAGATGCTGAGCGGAGTCGGGGGCCTCGTGCTGGGGCTGATCTTCTTGGGGGTCGGCCTCATTGTCCACAAGAGGAGCCAGAAAGGTGAGAGACTCTGGGGAAAGCCCTGAGCCCCCTGCCCTCCATGGTCTCCTACAGGACAGAGAGGATCCTGGATTGTGCCAGAAATCTGTCCCGGGGGAGGGAGGGAGGAGGGATGGTCTGGCTCTGGCTCCAACTCCTCTTTCCCAGAATCTTATAGAAGGGGGTAAAGGGGCCATATCCCAGGGCTCAGGGGTCTTAGGGAATCCTGTATTCACCAGTAGAGATGGACTTGGGAGGGGTCTCAGGTTCCAGCCTTTCCAGGTTTCCAGCTCCTCCACTCACACAGCTGTAGAGGCATGGATAAAGCACCCTCTGAGGTGTCAGCTACTGGGCTGAGCAGTGTCAGGAGCCCCCTGTCCCACAGTGCTCAGTTCCCTTGGCTTCTGTGACTCTAAGATTTACAAGTATCTCTATGTCTGTCTCCCTTCCTTTCCCAGGAAATCGGGGTTCACAGCCAGCAGGTAAGATCCTTCTGCCAGGTTCTCATAGCTACCGTCTGTGCCCAGTGGGGCCTGAAGCTAACAAGAAACTGGGGGCCCTTAGTGGGAAGAAGTGGTTCTGCTGGTGACTCAGACCCACATGGGGACTAATGTGACTGTTCTCTCTCCTCTGCAGGGCTCTGAGCTGATCCCTGAGTCTGTGTCCCCTGGAGCTGTTGCCTCCCCCTCTCAGCCTCCCTCTCACTTTTGGAGGCTCCTGCTATTATCCAGATCTCTAGGAAGTTAGCCCCCCTGACCCCTTCCCTGGAATAGCTCTTTCTCTGCACCTTCGACTCTTCTGGACTCTTTGGCAAATTTCTCCAACAGCCTCAGAGACCCCCTTTACCCTCCTTTCTTTCTGTACCTGTGGTTTATCACTTTTGTCCCTTGAGTCTTTCCCCCATAATTAGGAGGCTGATAATCAGTTGGGACTTGGTGACACAGAGACAATGTGGGGGAGCAGAGGGAGGAAGCTTCATTACTTGGGATTGGTAGCATTTGTCAAAGTGAGAAATGCCTCCAGAGGTGAGATTGCCATCTACGCTCACCTGGTGCCTCTTGTCCATTTCCTTCCATAATTCCTGCAGAGCCGATTACCCAGCATGCTTCTGGTCTTCCTCTATTTCTTGACTTTAAATGGAGACCAAGTCCCTCGTGGTGTCTGCCCAGAAATCCTTAGCTTTCCCTGTGTGATGCCCCCCTCATTCTGCTCATGTTCTCTCTGGTGACTTTCCTTCTATCACTTCTGCTTCATTCTTCTTTGATCATCTGCTATAGCCTCTGGTTCCCTTTCATGTTCTTCTCCATTTTACTTTTAAAATTAAAGTTTTACTGGAAACTGAGTGGCTGCCCATCAACTGGAGAATGGCTGAATAAACTGTGGTATATGAATATTATGGAATATTATTGTTCTGAAAAAAAAGACCAGCAGGATGATTTCAGAGAGGCCTGGAGAGACTTACATGAACTGATGCTGAGTGAAATGAGCAGGACCAGGAGATCATTATATCTCAACAACAATACTATATTGTAATATTCTTCTCTAAACTATAATGCTCTCTGGGAGCAGGTTTCTTGGGTGGCTTCTGGAAGCAGCCTTAGTTTCACTTCAGTTCCATATAATCATCCCAAATGCAGTCAGGAGTTAAAATCCAATTCCTTTATTGTCTCCAAGTCATGTCTCCTTCCTTGGGCCCAGTTAGCTTTCTTAGAGGCCTATCTTTTTCCTTGGTTCCGAGAGCTCCTGCTGCTAGTCCTTTGCCTCTGCCAGCTTCAGCCTCCATCCAGCACAAAGGTGAAAGATGGAATGAATCTGTCTCCTCCCCCAAGAGCTTCTAGTGGACTTCTATCTTCAGGTGGGCTTGTCCTGTACTGGGCTTGTCCTCTCTGACTTCTGAATGTCCCGGGCTGCATTCTGGTTGAGGCTCCTAGCTTATATATGCTCTCTTAAAGGTATGAATCTTGTAGAATTAGAGAACTGTTAAGTACCATGCTAAATTAGATAACTGACTTAGCACCTTGTACGAATTCTATCAGTATATGATGATCAATTCTGATGGACTTGGCCCTCTTCAACAATGAGATGAACCAAATCAGTTCCAGTAGAGCAGTAATGAACTGAACCAGCTACACCCAGGGAAAGAACTTTGGGAGATGACTATGAACTACTACATAGAATTCCCAATCCCTCTATTTTTGTCTGCCTGCATTTTTTATTTCCTTCACAGGTTAATTGTACACTATTTCAAGTCTGATTCTTTTTGTACAGCAAAATAACTAACGGACATGTATACATATATTGTATTTAACTTATACTTTAACATATTTAACATGTATTGGTCTACCTGCCATCTGGGGGAGTGGGTGGGGGGAAGGAGAGGAAAAGTTGAAACAAAAGGTTTTGCAACTGTCAATGCTGAAAAATTACTCATGCATATATCTTGTAAATAAAAAGCTTTAATAAAAAAGAAAGAAAGAAAGAAAAACAACCTAACAAACTAAATGATAGTCTCTGAAATCTATAACCTCCTTTTGTCAAGAAATTGAAAGCTAGGTAAAGGTACTTAATAGTTTCCAGTAGAATAGAAGTTCCTTAAGAATGGGGATCACTTTCTTTTTGTCTTTGGATCCCAAGTACCTGATACATTACACATATATGTTATGTATAGAAAACATTAAAATCTTTGTCATTAAATTGAAAAAAATAAATAAAATTAAAGTTTTAGTAATACCATTTGTGTTTATATTATAGTCATTGCTTAACATATACCCTACCCCCTTTGGCTTTCCCTCATAACAAAATTTTTACTCGAGCTCCACAATAACTATCACACAGATCACATATATCTAAATATATATGTGTAATAGGCATCCTTAGTCTCCCCCCTTCTGTTTATTTTCTTTTTTCTGTGGCCAAGCTTGATAAGTATAATTACATAACTTTCACCATTTTCCCTCATCCCCCGTTTTTTAGTCTCAGCTCTGTTTCTTTCCTGGTTCTGCTTACAACGTCAGAGTCACACCAAAAACTGAATTGCTTCCATGTGAATTGTCTTGGGAAGATTCTGAAGATCACCTGGCAGGAAAAGGTACCAGACGCCGACGCCCTTTCTCACACTTGGTTCTACTGTAGCTTCTTCCTGCTGAGAGGGGTCATAGAGCTGGCCCTAATTTAATGGGGGGGTGGGCACGCTTGAAGGACAGAAATGAGATCTGAAAACAGCAGCTACAGCATCCAGTGAATGTTGAATTTGCCCATCAGTCCTCTCATGATTCCCACGTTGCAGGAGAAGTTGGAAGTTTGCAGCTTGAAGCCTCAAGGAAACAAATCTCAAGAGCAATCTGAAAATGCAGGGGCCAAATAGGAGCAAAAGGATCATAATCAGTTTCTTCCAGAGAATGTAAATCCACTTAAGTTTGTTCTGGGACAGACTGTCTGGTTTTGTCCTCATCACATCTAGGGCTACCGCCTGAAAGCCAATTTTTCAGAGGGCAATTCCTCATCCAGTGGCCGTGCCTTTTGCACCTAAAGCACGAACCCTTGTGTTCCTTGGAAATAGCGGCAACCAGAATCTGGACCTGTACTTTGTTCCTTGCTCTGGCCTGTGATCCTCCTCCACTGCTGCAGCTCAGTCCCTATTATTGAACCCCCAAAACAACTTCCCAATAATTGAGTCATGGGAATCTGGGACCCCAGAGCCAATTTCTGCAACTTCTGTCTTGTATCTGGGGAAGACTGATTGATAAAATGCATGCAGAAGACAGGGGTCCCTCTAGAAAAGTGGGGTACAGATGAGTGCATTTACTCATGGCCTCTACCAGGGGGCTCTGAAAGAGGGCGGGGTCTCCTCAGCTGCCTGGGTGATCTCTCTAAACTTGTCGTAATTCACCTGCTTTTTAATCCCCGTTTTCATACCCTCAGTGAGGCAGGTTAGTAGGTGACCCCTCGTCTCTCTGTCCCTGCTCCCTTCCTGGTAGTTCTCCCTGGGATCTGAGACAGCTATGGCCCCTGCTGGATATCTACCAGGGGAGGAGGCAGCCATGTCATCCCCAAACTTTTGGGCCAGATCCCAGATCCTCTTTTTCTCTTCTGTGGTACAACAAGAGGAGATAATGATATCAATATCTCCCCAGGACAGATCGTACTGGAGGGCAATGGCTTTAAACCTTCAATATACTTGGTGGGATCGTCAGAGTATCTGCCCAGTTTCTCCTTAGTTGGGAAAGATCCAACATGGAGAAAAACATCTGCACTCTAAGAGTTCTTATAGAGGGGTGGTTCTGGAGGCGATTTGGGAGCGTCCCGCTGAGGGCTGCAGTTGGGGGGGGGGGGGCAAATGCTCCTTGCACCCCCAAAGGAGTGAGTGTAAAAGAGGGGGTCATTCAGGGGATCAGTGTCTATCTCCAGTTCCCCCACAGTAAATTTACCTAGCAACATTCTGCAATTTAATCTTTTTTTTTTTTTTTTTTTTTGCAATTTAATCTTAATATAGGATACTGAGACAGACCCATGAAGGCCTGAACATAGGGATCCTCGGTCCATCTACCCTGTCTCCTGTAAAAATAAGTCTAGTTCCCTAATTGTAGTGGAATTAACTGAGCCATTAATTGGCCATGTCTCCTGGTTGTCTAACTTATATTGTGGCCAGACAGTATTGCAAAAATAGATGAGCTTTTTTGATTTTAAATCTTTCAGGCTGAATTTGTCCCTATTTTTAAAGAGAGACTAAGGGAGAATTTTTAGGAATGGAGGAAGGAAGCCCACCCATTCTTCCACAAGCCCCAGGCTTTTCCAATTCTATAGCTCTTGTCTGCTCTAGACGTCTCCAGAGACAGAAAAATATGACCAAAACTCTCCTCAGTAAGAGGGCTATTTGTCACCCTGCAGAAGTTTGTCTGTCCAAGCGTCACTGATAGACAACCCTGTGTAGGTGCAAGGCCCCAGACAGCTCCACCGAGCCCTGGGAGTGTGAGCTGTCTCCCGCTATAGAAAGAGTAGGGTGGTGGGCTTACCTCAGCCAGAAAAACCCTCGTGCACAAAAACCTCATGGATAGGCCACGAAATGATGAGAGATGAGAGTGCCTATAAAGAGATTAGGCAGGAATAGGTGGGGTTCCTTCTCTCCAACACCAGTTCTGAGCAAAGGAATTCACCTTAAACCCAGAGGCTATAGTGAAAAAGGCTTTATTATTAAAGAAACATCAAGAGGGATTCTCTGGGCAGGCATAGCATTCTCAAGGGAGAGGTGATTTGTAAACAGCCATTTTTTAAGACCCATTTTATGTATGAGTCTAAGGGAAGTCTCAAGTAAATGTGAAATCTTGCCTAGGGCTGTGACTTCCCTTAAGAAAGCTTATCTTGCTCTGAGAGGATACAAGACCATTTGGGTTTGTAGATCAAAGAAGACTTCTTCTTCCTGTGATTTCACATAATTTTACAGGCTCAGGCAGGTCATACAGAGTTCACTCTCATAAGCCTGGAGTGCCCCCATCCCAGGAGCTGTGCTCTATGAGCGAAACAGAAGTGAAGGTGCTCAGAAGAAATGTGAGATGTGGAGTTGAGAATGCATCCAGATGTTCATATTTATGACAACCTCTGATAGAGCATTCTGAGCTTGTATTGGTCAACCACCGTCAGACTCACTGTGACTTCTTAATACAGTGATTTCATTTTGGTTCTCTTCAAGAATTGAAGGACAATGATTTTCTCCATAATTGTTGTACTAGTTCACAGATCCACAAATAGGCTACCAACTGTCTTTGTATAATCCTTCCCATGTCGACCATTTCCATGTGTTACAACTTGGAAGATTTGTGGGTAAGGCAGAAAACTTCAGTTTTGTTTTTATTTTGATTTCTCATTGTTAGGGATTTGGAGCAAACTTGAGATCTATTTATTTCCTTGGACCAAGTACCTATTGTCAAAGTCTCTTGACTTTATAGATTTCTGTTTACTACATTTCTTGGATAAAAGATGTTTACCAAAGACATTTGATGCAAAGATATTTTTCCCCCAGCAACAATTCTAGCTATTGATATTATCAAGCAAAGCCTTCTCAATTTTGGGCAATCAAAATTGTTTTTTTTTCCCCTTTGGTTTTCCTATAGTTCTTATTTACTTAATAATTTCCCCACAAACACACACCTTCGACATAGTTATGAAATCTATTCCCAGGCATTTTGTGGACCTTTGATAAAAGTGTATTAAGCTTTTTATTAGTGACAATAAACAAGTCTTATCAGAATCCCCCTGACTTAATGATATTTGGGGTAAGTAGAAGAAATCATCAGACTATGAACCCATAACAGAGGTCCTCAAAACTATGGCCCACAGCCAGATGCAGCAGCTGAGGACGTTTATCCCCCTCACCCAGGGCTATGAAGTTTCTTTATTTAAAGGCCCACAAAACAAAGTTTTTATTTTTACTATAGTCCAGCCCTCCAACAGTCTAAGGGACAGTGAACTGGCCCCCTATTTAAAAAGTTTGAGAATCCCTGCCACATGTAGCAGGAAATGCTTTCTAAATGAATGGTTTTTGTAACCAATTCCTTTCCATGCAGGGGATGGGGCTGCCCAGAACTTATTTTTCCTAATGATGTTTTTGGGAGGTCATTCATGACCATGAGCAGAAGTGTCAGAAGAGGTGGAAATGGGCCTGCTGGGCCTCCTCTGCCTTATATCCAAGTTGGCATTTTCTTCCTCTTTGGAGAAGCAGAAGCTTATCAGTGTCAGAACTGGGGAGATGTAGAGAGAGTGGCAGTCTCCTAAAGGGCTGATAGGACATGAGGAGCCCAAGGTTGTTTAGCTGCTTTTTCCTTCTTATGCAGAGACAGTGTCATCTCTGAGCAATGTTTTTGCTTTCAGGTTCCCATAGAGTCTAATCTGTTGGAATGTTTGTCTTTCTTATGTCCACTAAGGAACATTTGGAATTCCTAGAACACTCTTATTTGGGCTGATAGGAATCTCATGTGTGAAATCATTATTTTTTAAATAAATATCTTAGAATTTGGGGGATATGGGGTAAAGTAGGTGAAACAACAAGTCACTCTTGGAAGCAAGGAACTGAATGACTGTCGGGAGCAGGTTAGCTTTTTATGTGACCTGTCCATTTCCAAGGCACCTGTCCCTCTGGCATATTCTTTGATGAGTGAACTGTTCTCTTCTCTAAAATATAATGTTCTCTAGGACCTTTTTTTGCGGTTTTTTGCGGGAACTTCTGGAAGCAGCCTTAGTTTCAGTTCAGTGTAATATTCACCTCAAATGCAGCCAGGAGTTAAATTCCAAATCCTTTATTGTCTCCTTCAAAGTAGCCCAGTTAGCTTTCTTAGAGGCCTATCTCTCTCCTTGGTTGTGAGAGCTCTTGACACTAGTCCTTTGTCTCTTCCAGCTTCAGTCTCTAGCTCTCTCTGAATCCAAAGCCTCCAGCCAGCAGAAACAGAAAGGTGGAATATGGTATGAATCTGTCTTGCCTCCTTTAGTGGGCTTGTCCTTCTGACTTGTGAATCTCCTGGACTTGTGAATTTCACATTGAATCATGGCTCTGAATCTCCCTCAGCTTCCAGTGGCATTGTCCTTTTATATGCTCTTTTAGAGGTGTGAATTCTTAAAGGTATGAAAGGTATGAACTCTAATGCCTGAACTCTCTCAAAGGTGTGAACTAAGTACATAAGCATCAATTCCAGTGACTTAGCACCTTGTTTCAAGTTCTGGCCATAACAGATGAGAAAGCAATAATTTCTTTTGATACATTTCCTAGCAATGAGTTTAGATCTTTGATCACTGATTATTGATCTGGATCTGGCTATTTGGTCTAGATCTTTCATTTTATAGAACAAGATGAGACCCTACAAGATTAGTCAAGTCAGATGAGTGAACATTGATTAAGTGCCTACTTTGTGCCAGGTGAGATGTGAAGTTTGGCATATGAAGAAAGGCACAAGTCAGTACTTCCTTTATATGAGTCCATAGTCTAAAATCAAACAAGATTTTATTTTTGTCCCTGTGGGAAATAGGGAGCTACTGCAGTTTATTGAATAGGAGAATAACTTGCTCTTATCTTTTATTCTTTAGAAGAAACAGTTGATATGAAAATGATCTAGATTTGAGAGAGACTTTGAGGCAGGGAGAGGCTGCTGAGGGGTCTCTCTTCCTCAGAGTCTCTTCCAAGGGGATATTAATAGAGATCTCTCCTGTAGCAGAGAAAATTAGGAGTACAGAAAACAGAACAAATATGAGAAAAGCCCAGGAAATACATTTAGCAGCACCTAGTAGCTGGACATGGGAGATAAAAAATCAAAGATAATAACAGGACTTTCACAGGAGATTCTGAGTGAATGGAGGTGATTTTGACCAAGGCAGTGAAATCAAGTTATGTTGTTACATCAAAAAAAATTTTTAAGAGATTAATGTGAGCTAAGCACTCTGTCACCCAGGGGAATACAAAGAAAAGCAAAAACCAGATCCTGCTATCAAGCTCCTTGTGTAAGGGAGGAGACAACATGCAAATGGCTATGGACCAACAAGAGCCCCACAGGGTGAATTAGAGATAGCTTCAGAGGGCAGGACCCAAGCAGGATGGCTTTGAAGGGCTTCTTGTAAAAGTTAGGACTTTACCTGAGACTGGAAGGAAGTCAGGGAAGCTAGAAGAGGAGGAATGTGCTCCAGGCATTAGAAATAGTCAGTGAAAATTTCAGAAGTTGGAAATGGAGTGTTATGGATGAAAGCATACATGAAGGGCAGTAAGGGTAAGAATACCAGAAAAGTAGGAAGAAGCCAGTTTATGAAAGGCTTTAAGAGCCATACAAAGTATTTTATATTTGATCCTAAAGATAATGGGGACCAACTGAAGTTATTAATTGGAAAAAATAATATCAACTTGCTTTAGGAAGATCAATTTGATAGCTGAGTAGAGGATGGGGAGAGATAAGGCAGGGATATTACTTGAGAAGGAAGAAAAGGTTTGAGGAGAAAGATGAGAAGTTCATTTGGGGACAAGTTGAGTTTGAACTGGTGAGAATTCCAGCCACTGGTAGTTTATATGCAACAGGTTCCTAATGACTATACTGATTCCTGTAATGACTCCTAAAGAATGTAATGTTCTTGTTTGGTTTCCTGAAAGTCTTGGAGCAATCCTCTTTTCAGTAGAGTAATCATTATAAGAATAGCCAGATATTAAAGGCCAAAGTTTTTATTTTCTTGGAGCCTTTCAGACCGGTCTTGGTCTCAGTGGGGGAAGTGCAGGAGGATAGGCTAGCCACCATGGTAGTGTGAGATGAAGTGAATGTCTCTGGCTCTGAGTCCCTTCTGAGTCTCTCTCCGATCCCTTCTGAGTCTGTCTCTTGCTCTGACAGGTTTTGGTCTCAGTGGGGAAAGTGCAGGAGGCCAGGCCAGCCACCACAAGACTGATAAAGATGGAATGAATCTGTCTCTGCTTCCCCCCTGGCTTATATAATCTATTCTATATATAAAACAATCATTGTATCACTAGGTAACCATTATTTGTTGTAAGAGTAAATCAGTTGGACTTCTGGTAAAGGTGGCGGAGAGGAGGCTCACAGCTGCATAAGCTCCGCGCTTTCTCTCACTATCCACTTCATTACAAGCCTCTGAATTAATGCTTGACTGAAAAAAACCCCACAAATAGTTACCAAGAGAAGCCATCCTTGAGATTCGCCAAGAAAGGTCTGTCTTTACTGGAGTGCTGGGACAGTTTTAGATCGGGCGCAGGCGGCGGGCAGTGGCAGTGAGAGCACGGGAGTAGACTGGAGAGGGGTGGGGAGTGATCGCAGCCGTCTCTGCGGGGAGAGCTTCGCTACAGGTTTGGATACTTTGCTCCGGCAGCAAGTCAGCAGCCCAGCAGAGAAGCTAAAAACACGGGGGGTGAAGAATACAACCCCAAACAGCTGGAGTCTCTCGGGACCTGGCTGCCCCCCCCCCCCCCCCCCCCCCACAGTGACTCAGCATACTCTGGGATCTCAGAGCGCAGGCGCAGCACAGTCCTGCTAGTGCCTCACCGCTGCCCCCTGCAGTCTGGAGAGGAAGCTCGATAACACACCCAGCCCCTCCCCCAAAGAAAGACTCCAGTTTTTTCTGTTTTTCTTTGCTAGTTTGTCTTTGATTATTAGACAGAATGAGCAAGAAGCTGAAGAGGACTTTAACCCTTGACAGCTTCTATACAGATAGAGAGCAGACTCTAAATCCTGAGGAGACTAAAAACAGACAGTCTCCAGGTGAATCCCCAAAGGAGGAGATCATCTGTTCCAGCACAGATGAACCTCATAGAAGTGATTAAAAAGGCTCTCACAAGGGAGCTAGAAGAAAAATGGGGAAAGCAGAGTGAGGCTTGGCAAAAGGAGAGGGAAGCTTGGGAAAGGAGAGGGAGGCTTGGTAAAGGAGAGGGAGGCTTGGGAAAAGGAGAGGGAGGCTTGGCAAAAGAGCCTGGAGAAAGTTAAAGAGAGAGTGGATAAAGAAGTAAAATCCTTGAAAAATAGGATTAGTGAACTGGAAACAGAAAACAGCTCTCTAAAAAACAAAATTGGCGAAATGGAAAAAAATTCCACAGAACAAAATAACTCAATTGGACAATTAGAAAAAGATTTTTAAAAAGTGAGTGAAGAAAATACTTCACTGAAAATCAGGGTCGAACAATTGGAATTGAATGACTCAAGGAGACAAGAAGAATCAGTCAAGCAAATCCAAAAAAATCAAACAATGGAAAAGAATGTGAAATACCTTCTGGGGAAGACAACAGACCTGGAAAACAAATCCAGGAGAGACAATCTGAGAATCATTAGACTCCCAGAAAAGAATGATGAAAAAAAGAGCCTGGACACTATTTTCCAGGAAATTATCAAAGAGAACTGCCCAGAAGTCATAGGAACAGAGGAAAAAATAAACATTGAAAGGATTCATTGATCACCGACTGAAAGGGATCCTAAAATCAAAACATCAAGGAATATAGGGGCCAAATGCCAGAACCCTCAGATGAAGGAAAAAATATTGCAAGCGGCTAGAAAAACCCAATTCAAGTATCGAGGAGCCACAATAAGGATCACCCAGGATCTGGCAGCATCCACATTAAAAGATCGAAGGGCCTGGAATATGATATTCCGAAAGGCTAAGGAACTTGGGATGCAACCAAAAATAACTTACCCAGCGAGAATGAGCATCTTTTTCCAGGAAAGAAGATGGACATTCAACGAAGTAAGCGAATTTCACCTATTTTTGATGAAAAAGCCAGAACTTAACAAAAAATTTGATCTACAAGTACAGAACTCAAGAGAAATCTAAAAAGGTAAAGATTAATCTTGGGAACTATATTTCGGCTATAAAGATGTATAAAGAATACATGTATACCTTGTTCTAGAAACTAGATGTGGAAAGGACATTGTACCAGAAAAAGGGTAAAGTGGGGGTAGTACATCTCATGAAGAGGCATAGGAAACCTGTTATATCTCAGAGAAAGAATGGAGGGGGATGAATATAGTGGGTATCTTACTTCCTTCAGAATTGGCTTTAAGTGAAAAATCTTAAGACATATTCAATCTATGGTGAAACTTCTCCCACCTCATTGAAAAGTGAGAAGGGAAAAGTGAAAAGGGAAGGAATAAGCTAAGCGGAAGGGA
>MU176781.1:50281-71832 GCA_016696395.1 Antechinus stuartii | reverse complement strand
AGTTTCAATTGATAAATGACGGACAAAAGCAGCTACACCCAAAGAACGAACACTGGGAAACGAATGTGAACTATCTGCATTTTTGTTTTTCTTCCCGGGTTATTTATACCTTCTGAATCCAATTCTCCCTATGCAACAAGAGAACTGTTCGGTTCTGCAAACATATATTGTATCTAGGATATACTGCAACATATCCAACATATAAAGGACTGCTTGCCATCTAGGGGAGGGGATGGAGGGAGGGAGGGGAAAAAAATCGGAAAAGAAACGAGTGCAAGGGATAATGTTGTCAATATAAAGTAATCATTAAATAATAAAAAAAAAGAGTAAATTAGTCATACTGAACTTAAAGAATTATTTAGTACCCTGCTAAACTAAACAACCATTGTTTTTCTCAATTCCACTAACTTACCACCTTGTAAGAATCCTTGTTTCAAGTTTCAGAGTTCTGGCCTATAACATCTCCCACTTTCTTTTGTTTTAGAACATAGGTGATCACATCCTCCCTGACTTCTCAAGGATGTGAGAACCCCAAAAAAGGAGGTGATCATGCCTTCCCTGACTGCTTAAAAAAGAAGTGAAAACACCATAAAAAGGAGGTGATCATGCCCTCCCTTACATCTCAGGAAGGGAGATGAAAATCAAAGGAAAATGGGGAATCAAACCAGGTTAGCGGGTTTCTGAAGGGTCGCACTTTAAACAGGTATACATAAATCCATCAACATGGGAGTTGTTACATAAGTACACAGCAATATAATACAGGCTAGCAGTGAGGTAACAAATAACATGAGTCAACATGAGGAATTATACATATCCATAAGTCCTAGAAATAGTCCAAAACCAATCTATTATCCATTACTTCATGTGTCTGGGAATCCAATGATTCCTCTAAATTTTAATGTTCTGCAACAATCTTATCAACAATTTTTCATCTCAGGAATTCAACGATTCCTACTAGTTTTGAAATTCTCTAACAGTTTCATTATCAGTAATGTTCTTTCAGTGTCAGATGTTTCTTAGGTCTTTTCTTTTGTTTCAAGATTTTTCTCTTTTTCTGTCTCTCTCTGAGGAACAAGGCAAATACGGCTTGTTGGCACCCATCTAATTCCTTCTCCACCTGTAGAAATACAAGCAAACCCTCTTCCCCAAGCAGTTATCTAGTCTTTCCATTCACCACTTTTGGGATTTCTCCTCATCACCTGGCAATTACACTGGAGCTGCTTTCACTGGACGCTGTCCTTCTGTTGGGTTAAAAAGCATATATTCTCCCCAAGTGAATCCTTTTCTGCCATCTGATTGCTTTTTGGCTGATAGATCATATCAGAATCCTGAACTTCTAAAGATTCTCTAGATGTAACCTCTGCTGCCATCAGACCCACCTGTTTTTTGTGTGATATCTTGGAGGTGGGCCCCGCCTCTCACTTCCCTGGGTCAATCTATAGTCTGAGGTCCATTGAAAGCCCTTGTTGCATTTTGTACATGGGATTTGGGGTCTTCTCTCACCCTGTCTTCTCACTCTGTCTCTATGCCTACATTGAGCTTTCAAATGCCCTACTTTACCACACTGAAAGCATTGGAAGGTCTCTCTGGACATCCCTTGCCAAGAGGGACAGTATCTTCCCATGTTCTGCATCATAGCTTGGGTATAAAAGGCATTTGTGCCCACTGTGGCACAGCATCTTATGATCTTCTCTAAAGGAACATCTTTGTGTAGTCCCCATATAATTCTTCTGCAAACCTCATTACCATTTTCCTTAGCCATATCATAATTCCTGTAGCTGCATTTTCTCCAATCATTCGTATGACAGCTGTCTGCAGATGTCCCAGAAAATCAGCAAAGGGTTCATTGGGATCTTGTTCTATTTTTGTCAAGGCTTCCCCTCAATCTTTTCCTGGGAAGGAGTCCCATGCTTTGATAGCAGCAGCAGCAATTTGCTCATATGCTACCATAGGGTAATTAATCTGTGCTAAAGCGTCTGCGTATTGACCTCCACTTGGTAGTTGGTCAAAGGTGATTTGTATATTAACTCCAGTTTGCCTATTTCGTTGGGCTTGTACCCCGCAAAGTTCACTGTACTTGGAAAGCCACAACAAGTTTTGTCCAGGTTCTAAACATGTCCTTGCTATGGATTTCCAATCACTAGGGGTTAAGCCAAATTCTCTAATACTATCTTAACATAAGACAATGTAGCCCATAAAGAGTGCAAGCCTTTTTCAAATCCTTGATTTTTTTCCAGATCAAAAGGAGTGTATCTTCTTCTTCATTGACCTGAAGAGTCCAACTCTTCAATAACATTTATCAAATCAGATATAACCTGTCCTTTTTTTTGCTTTAACCAGTACCTTTTGTAATCTAGTCATAAATGCTTCATAGGTAGTGCTGATTGTGTCACTGCCCCTCCTCCTCCTCCTTCTCCCTCCACCTATGAAAGGTTAATTGAGGGGGGTAGGTCAGGGGTTGGGGAATGCCTTAATGGCTCCTGCTGTGAAGAACCACATTCCTTATTTCATCAGAATTGTACTTAACTCCATTCTTGTCTAATTCTTCATCCTTTTTACCTAGTTTATCTGAATTCCCCCCTCCTGCACTTACTTCTTTTTCCTTATTCTAATACTTATATAATTCCTTAAAGCCAATTGTATTAAATTATATGTATAAAATGTTTCTTTAGGAATTGAATCAGAGACATTATCATTGTAATATTTACTTAATTGCTCTCCTGCTAATTTTCATTCCTCTGGAGCTAATTTGTTTTCCTTAGAGAATCAAGGAGATGTGTGCTGTACTATTTCTAAAAGTTCAATGATCTGCTCCCAAGTTACAATTAAACCTTGGCTTTTAATGAGTTTATCTATGCTTTTGACACATTTTCCTTGAAGTGGAAAAGGATCCTTTCTAAACATTTGTCCCATTTCTGCTGAAACACTACTTTGCCCTTAACAAAGTTTCCTTCTTGTCTGTTTTTGTATTTAACCTAATTTCTGGGTCACAGATGTAGGTTCTTAGTCCCATGTTCAGATACTAAGACGTAATGTTCTTATTGTTTTTCTGGAGTTCTTGGGAGCAGCCTTCATTTTAGCCAAGAAATTACCACAAGAGTAGCCAGATGTTAACTCCAAATCCTTTATTATCTCCTTCACAATCTAGTTTCGTTGCTTGGGGTCTGGGCCAGCTTTCTTAGAGGCCTTCTGGAGTCTTGGTTTCAGTGAAGAAGCTAAGGAGGACAGGCCAGCCACCATAGTGGTGTGAGATGGAATGAATAAATCTGGCTTTCCTTGGCTTCAAGAGCTTGAGCTCCCACCTCCAGTCTGCTTGTCTTCTCTGGCTCTGAATCTGGCTGAGTTTGTTCAAGCTTATATGCTCTCTTATAATTACATCATCAAAGGTATGAATCTTATAGAACTATATTGAGTACTAAGTACATGTACTGAACTAGAGAACTATTAATCACCATGTTAAACTAGATAACCATTGTCTCATTAATTCCACTGACTTAACACCTTCTAAGAATTCTGATTTTAGTACAAGAGTTCTGGCCCATAACATTTGGCAACCTGCTGAAACCCAAAGACCTGGTTATCAGAGAAATACCTCCTCTTTCAACTTGTATGCAAGGTTAATGCGGCTGAAATAAATTACCCCAAATCAGAAATTATAGAGGTTAAAATATTATGTTTTAATATACTCAAGTAGAGGTTCAGAGTAAAAAACCAAACCAAACCCTGAATAAAGAGTGAGGTTTCAGATAAGGCTTTATACAAAAATTTATGTCAGGTGGAGAAATAAATTATTTTACATATTGCAATTTCATATATTCTTTTAGTTTAGAAGGTTTTTTTTTTTTTTAAGGCAGATTCATTATACCTTGTTTCCTTAAATGTCATGAAAGTTGAACAAATTTAATTAAACAAAGACATAGTGACATACATTCCCTAAGGAAACATATCTGATTAAACATTCAATGGATAAACTAAGTCAGGTGACAGATTAAACATTGGGTTTACAAAATTCTAATAAAAAGGTAACTTTTGAAGAAATCACAGTGAGTTAATTCAGAAGTCAGGAGGACCTGAGTTCAAATCTGGCCTTAATATCTCCTTGCTGTGTGACCTTGGGCAAGTCACTTAACCTCAATTACTTCAAGAAAAAAAGGTAGAAAATCATTTATTATTAGCACAATTTTACGTATAAAATCCCTAACTTGAGAACTTAGTTCTAAAATATAATTAAAATCTGTATACATGAGGGGAAAAAAAGAAAGTGATTTATTTTGCAACAACAAGAAAGTTCATCTATTTGAGTTATTTATTTAATAATTTTCCAGTTACATTCAAAAACCAAAAAAATTTACATTTGTTTTTAAAAATTTTGAGTTCTAGGTTCTCTTTCTTATCCCCACCCACAATTAAGAAATGTCTTTTTAAATGCTAAATCTCTCCCCAACTAAGGAAAAACCTGGCCATTACTCTGAGGACCCCACTAAGTTTATTGAGGGGTTCAAGGCCAGTGCCCTTCTTGATTTGTCTGGGGGAGATGTTAATATTTAACAATCTGCCCCAGATATACGAAGAAAGCTGCAGAAGCCAGCTTTGGGCCCTCAAAGTACTCTGACTCAGCTTTTAGAAAGAGCTTTTGGAGTCATTAATAATAGGGACCAAACTACAGCAGAGGAGGAAGACTGTAAAGTTAAAGCGGAAAATGGAGAACAGTTCCATGCTTTAGCTGCTGCCATATCTGGGAACCATAGGAGTTCTTGCTTCAGGTATAATGGGCAGGGCCATCAGCCTGAAACTGTCCTTGGAGGAAACTCCTGGTCCTTGTCCCAAGTGCAACCAGGAGGAGCCCTGGAGGAGAGACTGCCCACAGGGAACAAATTGCCCCTCTCAATGCCCTGTCCTCCAGCAGGAGTTTGGGGCTCGGTCAAGCTCCCCCTCACTATACCATGACAGCTGAATTCAGGGTATCCTTGCAGGTGGCCAGTAAGATTTCTGAATTTCTTTTTACTATGGAGATTTCCCCTTCCCTCTAGCTCTGGTACTTTGGTCTCATTTGCTCCTCCCCCCATAGAGTGGGGATTGAGGAGAAATTTAAGAACTATTTTGAGACTTTCTCTCTGCCTTGACAGTTTGGTGACCTGTTATTTAAGCATTACTTTCTTGTTATTCTCTCCTATCTTGCTCCTTTATTGGGGCATGATTTAAGGGTGAAATTGGGCACCCAATTTTCTCTTCTCAGACCTCCAGGTGATCTTTTTGTGCTGTTCCCAAAGCCCTCCCCATATTCCCTCTGAAATCTGGGAGAAAATAGATTCCTCTGTTGGGGACCAAGGAATCCCTGGGTGAGCTAAAGATTTAAGACATTTGGAGCTGCTTACAGCAGGCACATCTTGATCTGCAGCCTTACCTGAGAGACTTCCTCAGATGCAGCCATAAAAACTCTTAATTTTCTGGCCTCCAGGGTCTTCTTATCTAAAGTCCACATTGCCTGCCAATCTGTCAAGAATTTGAACCATAATCTAAGCCCCATTCAAGGCCCTGACAGCCTTCTCCTTTCCTGGGACTCCAATCAGTCCACGGCTGCTAAGACCCTGAAAGCCAAACTGACTTCTGCCCCTGCCTCGGCTCTACCTAATTTAGAAAAGCCCTTCACTCTGTATGTAGATGAAAGGGGGGGCCAGGCCCTAAAAGTCTCAACTCAGGCTCTTGGACCTGATTCCAGCCTGGTTGCCTACTTCTCAAAGAAACTGTACTCAGTTTCCCTAGAATGGCCCTCATTCCTTAGAGCAGTGGCTGCTATGGCCCTTCTGATTGAAGAAGTCTCAAAACTCATCCTGCAGCATCAGAGCGTTTTAGAAGCCCAGGGGCATCAGTGGCTTGCTGGTGGGAGGCTTACTACAATCAGGTTCTCCTGCTAGACACACCCAATCTGATTCTCCTGGTTTTGTCACACCCTTAACCCTGCCCCTCTGCTCCCTGGCAGCACTCCGTCAGGGACATCATATGCCCTGGTAGCCAACTTGTGTACTCCCTGAGTCTCAGTCTATCTCTGCAACATTCTCTTTCCCCTGTATTTCACTCCCAGTTTCTAGATAGCTTCTATACTTGTTTGGTATCACAAAAGCCTCTGGATTTGGCCTCCAAAATTTCAGCATTGTTTCTCAATTTTTCTCCTGTTTAGGGATAATCTCCCCACTTTTTGAAAGATTTCTTTAGCAAAAAGAGAGGAATGATATTTACTCTCTTCCCTTCTTAGGAAGAAGCCCAAGCAGGTATTATCAAGCACAGCCAAGTCCCAGACCATTCTGTTGTTTAGAGAGATTGTGAGGATGGAATGTCTTTATAGACAATTGTCTATCCCCCAAGCTCTTCACATCGTTAAACAACATTTTGAGATCTTGGTTAGCATATCTTTGGACAGGTCTGGGACTTGGTCTTCCCGGTGCATTCCATTTGACTCCTCAGACCCCTCACCTTCCTCTGATATACCAAATTCCTGGTTCTGAGAAATCCCCAAGCCTCTATTCTTCCTGTAAAAGATCTGCTCATGATGAAGATCTTTGCCAAGTCTTTGGAGGAACGAAGCCCAGTATGAGTTATTGTCTTTCTCCCTCCTCATAATATCTTCCCTTTAATAATGTCTTTCTTCTTACCCTAGCTAAGTCTGCTTAGTCTGTTAAACTAATCTATAGATCTAACCTACCAGTCAATGGCATATTCAGGTCTCATGGCATATTTCTTTTTTGTTTCAAATTATTTATTTTTATTTCCACCAGTTACTTGTAAAACAACAACAACAACAACACATTTTTGGATATAATTTTTTTTACATATGTCCTTCTGATTCATGTTGAGAGAGAAAAATCAGAACAAAAGGGGAAAGAATAAAAGAAAACAGAAAACAGAAGAGGAAAAAAGTGAACACAGAACATAGCCCTCATTTACATTCAGTCTCCATCGTTCTCTCTCTGGATGCAGATTGCATTTTACATCCAGAGTTTATTGTGATTGCCTTGGGTCACTGAACTGTTGAGAACAATTAAGTCTGTCATAGTTGCTAATTGCACAATCTTGCTGTTAGTACGTATAATATATTCCTGGTTCTGCTTGTTTCACTCAGCATCAGGTCATGTACATTTTTCTAGGACTTTCTAAAATCATTCAGTTCATTATTTTTAACAGAACAATTATTTTCCATTATCTTCATAGACAATCATTTCCTAATTGATGTATCTATACATTTTCCAATTCTTTGCCACCACAAAAAAAGCTACTTGCACATGTGGGTCTTTTCCCCTCTTTCATGATTTATTTGGTATATAAACCCTGTAGTGACATTGATGGATCAAAAGATATGTGCAGTTTTATAGCCCTTTGAGCATAGTTCCAAACTGCTTTACATAATGTTTGGATCATTTCACAGTTCCACCAACAATGTACCAGTGTCCCAGTTTTCCCACATCCCTTCAACATTTATCATTATCTTTTCCTGCCATTAGTCAATCTGAAAGACATGAGGAGGTTTTAATGGTCTTAATGAGGTAGTATTAATGTTACAACAGTGATGGCAGGGAAATTGCTTATAGATCCTATTACTGTGCCTACTCCATCTCAAGTGATAAGGTTAAAACAGTTTAAGATCCCAGACAGATGTCTGTAAAAGCTGGAAATAAGAGATCCTTGTGTGTGTGTGTGTGTGTATCTGCTTTGCATTCTGTCCTATGTTAAAAGTTAGCAAGCTTGAGAGAGATAAGAATTCAGCCTCTGTGTTGCAGGCTTGGGGAAATATCAGGCTGAATTGCTGGAATTCATTCAAAGTAGTAATTCTTTCAGAGTGGCTCAAGGTAAGATCTTTAGAAGTTTCAAATCATTCTGTTGCTTCACTGTCCGGGCTTCTGATCCTTGACTCAGGGTTCTAAATTTCCACACATCAGACTTAGTGTGTGCTGAAGGAAGTGATTGTCTTAGGTCCCTTTAAATATTAGACTGCCCTAGATTTGGGAAAGGTAGGAGAGCAAAGGAATATGGGAGAATAGATTGAAATGTCAGATAACTTTGGGAATGAGAGCCTGCACTTTCAGAAATAAGAACTAGGAGGTTCAGTGTCTCTTTCATGGAAGGAAAGAAGATCTGTCCCATGGAGACAACTTTGAAGTTGCCATTCATTTGAAACTGAAAATCTGACTGTAGAATTTGTGAAACTGAAGTCACCCAGGATGTGTGACTGTGTTGATCTTTTTTCTTAGGTAATTTGAGAGCTGATTTTGGGCTCCTGGGGATTATGATAGTGCAAGGAAAGAGAATCTTTTCTCTTTCTCTCTTTTCCTCTGGCTGACTGCAGTAGCTTTTCAGGAGAGAGGGAGAGAGAAGAGGAAAATATATTCAGCATAGGGAAGATGGTAAGAACAAGTAGAAGAGAGTAGAAGATGTAAGGGGCAATGAAGCACTGCTTCTCTTTGAGATATGTCATGGAGCCTGTATCCACATCAGCTGGTAGGACGGGCTGAGGAAGCAAAAAGGGGCTTGGCCTCAGAGACAGGAGGTTGTGTCTGGCAGGAGGTAAAGGAACTGATACGTTTCTTGAAATGGCGAGGAGCAAGTCCTCTTGCTAGATCTCCTCCCAGGATGCAGCACTAACTCCAGAAGCCTTCATTCTGGGACTCTGCAGTTCTGAGTGAGTTGGGCACGGGCAATCCTGGAGGAGAGGCAGCACAAAGAGACAGCCCTGAGCAGAGCTCGCTCTCTTTCTTGTGCTCCTGCGCTCCTGCTTCCTGCTACCCTCACTGAGAGGATGACTGAATAAAGACAGAATGTTTGCACTTCCTGGTCCGTCTGTCTCTGTGTGAATCAGGTTGGAGCCTGAGGACTGCTAAGTTTGGCCTAGCCCTGCCACTGATGGGTGAGCAGTTAGAGTAGCTCTAAGGGGACACTACAAGTGATGACCAAACAGGGACTATGCAGCTAGAACTTCACCATGTAGCAGCCCTACAGACTGAGAAGGAGGACAAAACTCTGCTCTAGTGAGTAGAACATTCAGTGTGGGACAAACTTTAGTGAGGGTCCCATACCGGGAGGTGCTAGGGAAAGAAGTTTATACAATAGTTAAAGCAAGCAGGATTGGAAATGGATTTTTAAAAGTGTGAGATAGTAGTAAGTCAGATGGCTTCCTATGATAAGGAAATGCCCGGAGCCATCCCAGAACAGCATCACCTCATTTATCAAGTGATTAGAAGCACTTTAAGAGGGGTAAGCTGCAATTCATTAAAAGTAGATAATGAAGTGCAAACAGAGAGTTATTAAACAAATTTGTAAAGCAGCACTCATTGAGACCAGCCATGCCCATAAAATGAAGCAGGTGGAAGTTAGCTGTGGGAAAGAATCAGGAAGTAAACAGGAAGCCAAAGGAGGTGGATGTGATGGAAAAGGAAGAGGTAGTGAGCAAGAAGTAGGAAGCAAAGAGGAAGAAGCAAGAAGTGGAGATGATGGAACAGGAGGAGGTAGGGATAAGATGAGGAATGAGGAAGTAAACAGACCTTGAGGAAAAGGATGGTAATAAGATGAGGGAAGAGAAAGGTAATAGAGGGAAGGTAGCCTGGTCTCCAAGGCACAGCCTTCTTCCCCAACCCTTGCCCTCCCTGAAGGCATATGTCTCCCATCTGCCCCTCTACATCCCCTTGTGGAGGGTTTGGAGATTCCCAGAGAAGTTTAGGACAAATGATGCAGAAAGCTGATAGGTCTGAAAGAAATGAGGATCAAAGGCAAATATGATGCAGCAGTGTATGCAACTATGTCCAATGTGCCCAAGAAGCATTTAGCAACATTCAGGCTCCTGGAAAGCAGAGGCCCTCGATGACTAAAATTAAACAGGGCCCAGATGAACTTTTTCTGATTTTGTGGCCCACCTACAGGGGGCTGTTGAGAGGTCAGTGGGCAGAGGAGAAGCCTCCAGCCTCCTTATGCAGAAATTGGCAGGGGAGAACACTAATACTAACTGCCAGAAGGCCATGCTCACTGTAGCTGAGGAGGCCGGCCTGGAGGAGATGAGAAAGAGATGTGAGAATGTTGGCTCCAGTGCCCTTCCAATGGATGTCCTTGCAACTGCTGTAGCTAAAGGGGCTGCAGCAGAAGACCTGCCCTGGCAGTTTGCAGACAAACAGGGATATTCCGACCCCTGGTGGTTACAGGTCTCAGGTACAATCTATGGGGCAGGGACATATTGAAGGCTTGTGGGGCCTCAGTTTATATACCATGCCCACAGGATTTTTAATTGGGGTCATTGAGGGTTTGGGCACCACCTTTCATATCGCGCCCACACCATTAACATGGAAATCTAACACCCCGGTTTGGGTGCCCCAGTGGCCTTTCTCAGTGGACAAAGCCCAAGCCTTATGTGAATTGTACTACAACAGTTGAAGGCCCATGGAATAGCCCTGTATTATCATAAAGAAAAAGTCTGGGAAACTCAGAATGCTGGTGGACCTTAGGGCCGTTAATGCTATATTGAATCTATGGGAGCCCTGCAGCCTGGCAGGCCATCTCCTAACCTAGTACCCACGGGCTGGCCAGTAACAGTAACAGACATACAGATAGTTTCTCCTCCATCCCTCTGGCCCCAGAGCATAAGATTTGCTTTTATCCTTCCCTCTATAAACTATGCAGGACCTGATCTGTGCTACCAATGGAAAGTCCTCCCCCAACGGATGTGCTGTAGCCCCACCTTGTGTCAGGTGTACATAGTGCAAGTGCTAGAGACAATTAGGAAGCCGTGGCTCCATGCCATGATACTGCATCACATGGATGATATACTGTTATCAACGAGCAGTGGGGAAGATCTCTCTGCCCTGCTGAAGGAGACCATGAGCCTTCTCGCGCCACATGGCCCGGTGGCAGCCCCAGAAAAGATCCGACATAACTATCCCATCATTTACCTGGGACTCCGCATGGGGATTTCTGCAGTTACTGCTCAGATACCTAACTTACAATCAGACAAGGTGAATACTCTGAACCTCTTTCAGAAACTGGTTGGACAAATTCATGGTTAAGGGCTTGTGCCCCTATTCGTATTTCTTTGATGCAGCCTTTATATGACATCTTGTAAGAAGAGTCTGATCTAACCTCCCCTCGTAAATGGACCTTCTCTGCGAAGGATGCAATTTATAAGATCATTGCTCTTGCTTCTAGATCTGGAACAGTGAGGTAGGACCCCACGTGTCCCATAGAGATCTCTTTCATAGACCAAAAAAAAAAAAGTCCTTTCACGGTATTATATCAAGGTAGTAAAATTTTGGGCTATGTGTACATGACAAGACCACAGAGAGTATTACCAAACCATATTGAAATGCTGGGAGAACTTGCCCTTGAGGCAGTGAAGAGAGCTTCTCATCTAACAGGGAAAAGACCCTTACTGTATTTACCCTTTGAACCAGGAGCTAGAGAAGTTATGATGCAAACTTACTGGCCATGGGCGCATTATGCTCAGTGGGCTACACTAATCCCCCATTCTCATGCTTACTCCTTCCATTGCTGTCCCACATTCTGGAACAGCCACCTCCTAAAACAAGTGTTGATGAGCCTGTGCAAGGTGCAAATGTCTTTATTGACAACACTAAGAACCACAAGGCCTCAATTTATCATGAGTGCTCAGAAGAGATTCTGGTGTTAGAGACTCCTTATGAATTCACCCAGAAAACTGAGCTTTTCGCTCTCCTCAAGCCTGTAAGAGATAACTCTGAGTCCAGTAACATCATATCAGACAGCTTATATGCTGTCCGGGTGCTCAGAGGCATTGAGGATACTGTCCTACAACCTCAGAATTCTTCAGTCATTGACCTTCTTGCTGAGTTGCAGCTGATGTTAGACTAGGAAACATCCCATTTACGTCCTGCATGTACATTCTCACCAATACTGTGCATTGCAGGCAATAAGGTAGTGGTCCGTGCTTTACAATGCTCCCTTCTCACGGTCACCACACCCCATGTGCCCATGACTTTCTCCATTTACCCACTAATTCTCTATGTCACCTTTAGGGCCTCATCCGGGAAGAAGCCCAACAGATAGGGAAGCAGTGTGTTCAGTGTGTTCCATTTCTCCCTCCTCCCCCTAGTAAAGGTGTTAATCCCCAGGGTTTGTTCCCCAATGATTTGTGGCAAATGGATGTGATACATGTGGGCCATGTGGCCATCCATGTCTGTATTGACACCTTTTCTAAACTCCTTTGGGCCACAGTGGCCTCCTGTGAGAACAATCCTTCAGCCATTAAACATTTGTATAGTTGCTTCTCCTCTCACAAAGTTCCTAATACCATAAAGACCGACAATGGTCCAGCTTATACCTCTAAGCAGATAGCCACCTTCCTTGCCACATTCTCCATTAAACATGTTACAGGGTGTTCTGTGATTTTAGGGAAAAATTCGGATTCGCTCCTATAAATGACACTCTTAGACTCAATCAAAGTGAAAGTAAAATTTAATTATACAATACACGGAATAGAATGCTTACAATAACAACTAATACAGCAAATAATACATAAAAGACAAAGAATAATGAGAATTATGATTAGGATAAAGGAAAAAGAAAGAGAGTATATCACCGATTCGAGGGAGCACTAGAATGGCTGGGGGCCCCATTCTGCAGCCTTCAAACTTGATCAGGAAAAGTGGGTCCCAGGCAGATCGTCATCTCCATGGGTGAAGCTCCAATAGAGAATGCTTTACCCGCCTTTTATAGGAGTCAGGACAAAGAAGGCTTTGAGCCAAATAAAGACATCATACAAAACAGGGAAGTACTAACAAGGGCTCCAGGCAATTGTAGTCAAGTGTTGCATGGACAAGGGAGCCAGTCCTTATCAACAGCAACTGTTCCAAGGAGTGGTGAGTTCCTGGAATCATGTAGTAGGAGCTAAAACACATGTAGTACGTTCCCAGCTTATAGGTTAGAGAATGGTCAAGTTCTCATGGGAGAAGGAGCTAAAACACCTGTTCTTATGGGTTAGGGAATGGTCAAGTTCTCACAGGAGAAGTCACATTTACCTTGATTAGGTTCACATGGTTCACATGGGGATTAGGTTCACATGGGGAAAGTCATGTTCTCACAATGATTTGAAATGAACTTATTAATAATATGGAGATTTCTTATTCACAGGGATTCCCTATAATTCACAGGGTCAGGCCCCAGTGGAACGGGCCCATTGTACTCTGAAGGCCACCCTTGTTAAACAGAAAGGAGAAGGAAATAGATAGAATCCCTGATGGCTCACACAGGTGGGATACCGGCCTCTCTCCAGGAATGATACATTTGGCACAATCTTATAGACAGGACAGAAAACTAGAACCCATGAAAACAGCGCTTCGAGTACCAGAGAACACACAAAATGTCCTTTAGAAGGACAAGGAAGGACAATGGCAAGGTCCATCCTTGGTACTTTGGAGAGGGCCGGGGTATTTATGTCTTGCAAGTCCTGATGGGGAAAGCCACTGGATTCCAGAAAGAAGAACAAGGAAAGTTGCTTCCAGTAAAACAGGGGTCAAAGAAGAAGAGAAGGAGAAAACCCAAGAAATGCCCAAAACATTGCCATGCAGGGAGATGACCACCCTTGCTGGACTGGCTTAGTGATTGGATTCAACATACTTCCTTTCTCAGCCACTTCTACTGGGAGCTCTATGTAGCCATTTTTGTATTGTTGCTTCTTTTGCTTTTGCCTACTTTGCTAGGATGCTTTATATGTATTCTTAAAAAATTCCAGAGAAATGCTTATGGAAGAGCTTCTCATTTGTTAACATGAGAACATTTAGTCTTAATAATAAAAAAGGGAGGAGATGTAAGGGGCAATGAGGACTGCCTTCTCTTTGAGATGTGCTTGGAGCCTGTATACCCCAGGGTGGGCCCAGGAGGTAAAAAGGGGTTTGACCTCTGAGGCAGGAGGGTGTGTCTGGCAGGAGAGAAAGGAACTGATAGGTTTCTTGAGAGGGCAAGGGGCAGTCCTATTGCTAGATCTCCTTCTGTGATAGCAGCACTAATTCTAGAAACCTTCATTCTGGGACTCTGCCTGGGCAGTTCTGAGAGGGCTGGGCACGGGCAATCCCGTAGGAGAGGCAGCACAAATAGTCAGCCCTGAGCAGAGCTCACTCTCTTTCTTGTATTCCTGCACTCCTGCTTCTGCTACCCCCACTGAGAGGAAGACTGAATAAAGACAGAATGTTTGCATCTCCTGGTGGGTCTGTCTCTGTGGGATCCAGGCTGGAGTCTGAAAACTGATAAGTTTGGCCTAGCCACGGACAGGTGAGCAATTAGAGTAGCTCTAGGGGATGCTCTAGAAGAAGCTTCAGATCAGGGTGAGAAAAAAATGAGAGAGGCCGTTTTAAAGTGGTTTTCATCAAAGTCCACTAAAGAAATATGGATACAGAAAGTCAAGTGAGAAAGTTTATGCATGTTGAAATGAAAAGAGCATAGATTGAAAGGAATTGGAGAGTTTGGAAATGTTTAAGAAAACGGAAAAGCAGTATCCTACTTTTAAAACTCCTTAAAGCAAGGAGCCTGTAACTTTAATAAGAACTCTGGCTTAAGGGACCAGGCCAAGAAGAATGCCAAAGTAAAAACCCATTTGAAGAAAAAAAGCTGGCACTTAACCCTTTCCTGGCTTACAAAAGAGAAGAAGTTTGTGTGAATTGGAAAAACAACTAAAAGGTAATTTTGTTTGAATGGAATATCTAGGAAGATTTTATGGAATCTCACAAAATAAAGTAATGGCTAATTTCAAAATAACTTTTAAATTAGCATTTGTGTTAAAATTGGAAACTTACTTGGTTGTGATAGAGTCTGTTCTACCTGAATTTTAAGAATTGTCTTGTTTTCTCCCAGAATTAAAAGGGAAACTAGTTTAAGGTAACAGGTGGAGAAGCTTCCTGAAAACTCCAAAGCTGTAATATCTTAGAACAAGAAAATCCTACCCACTTGAGTCCATTTCTGAATGATTCAATGAATACTACCTGATGAGCAACAGATTCTTTCTGAGATTGTGGAAGTTAGATTTGATTTGTTATCTAGTACCCTGAATGTTATTAGAATATATGCTGAAATCCTAACAGGAGGTGGAAAATGTGTTTAAAAATCTATTGTTACTTTCAGTCTTGCTAACCCAGTAGATGTAATTTAAGAGAGTAGGTGTTTCCATCTTTCCTTATAAGTTAAGAGAAAATTACAGTTAAGGTCATTTGGCTATCACTTCTGAAAATTCTAAGACTGGTCATTTTGTTAAAACTGACAATTGTTAATTAGCGTGTATGGAACAAAAGGAATGGATGAAGCAACATCTGGAGGCTGAGTTAGACTGAGCAAGTAACTCAATGCAAAAAGGGATATTGAAAATTTCCCCTTTATTAGAGATTGGGGGGTGGGAAGAGGTGCCTCTGTGTGAGTGGTCAGTTCATCTGCTATTATTGTGGGAAGAATGGATATTTGAAGAGGGAGATTTAGAATTAAAGAAGGAGAAAAAGTGGTATCTTTCTTATCTTTTGAGGAAAATGAGAACAAGGGGTGTGTGGGGTGCTTTTTTCTAATCTCCATTGGGAACCCTTGGTAAGTTTGAAAAATGGGACTGGCTGGGAGTAAAAAGAGGAAGATTTATTAATTACTGGAGTAGAAAGATCTTCATTCTGTAAATTAGTCAGGAATTTCAGGAATTGTTAAGGGATGGAAGTAAAGGAAAAGATTTCTGTGTACCTATTATAGAAATTACTCCTGCATATGGGAAAATTAAATGATAGTTGTATATCCCAAAAGTATGGAATAATTTCTTAGGCAGAGATTGGATAATACAATCAGTATAGGAATTAAAGGTGTTGAACTATCAGGCAGTATTTAAAATGCACCCTCTTTTGGTAGAATATGAATGACAGAAATAGGTCAGGTTTAAAAATTTCCCACTTAAAATCAATTTGAGAATCCAGAGGATGTGCTGTGTGTGTGTTGAACAATACCATTTATCACTGGAGGGAAAAAGAAGATTGCAATCAGTAATAAAGGAATTTGTGAAAGATGGTTTGTCAGAATTTTGTAGATCCCTTTTCAATACCCCTGTTTTGCCCTCAAGCAATCAGATGGGACTAATTTATTCATATAAGTTCTTGGGATAGTAAACAGAATAATGTCCTTTTAGAGAGCATGAGAAAGGAATAACCCATGAGGTAGTGGGGAACTGATTAACTTAGAAGCAAAGTGTTTAAAGGAAGTAGCTTTGTAGAGAAAGAAGTGGAGAACATATTTGTCCTTATCTCCATTCTGTCTAAAATAAAGACAGCTCCTATATGATCTAAAGAGGAGGAAAAATGATTGGAAGATATGGGAGCAATAAAAAATCCCTGAAGGATATTGGCAATTATCTGATAGGAGGAGAATCTTACATAAGACTATGACTAGAGAAATTTTACCTGTATTACATTAAGGAACTTATTGGAGTACTCAAGCAATGTGTGATGTCTTATTTTTGACTGTATAAGGATATGCATAATTGCAAAACAAATATCCGAAAAGTATGTAATATGTCCAAAGACAACAAAAGTCTTTAGGAGGTGTCTTTATAGAGGGAGAGAATCTGGCTCCAGAATATTCAAGTTAGATTTTACTGAAATGACACTAGTGGGAAAACTGAAGTATGTGTTGGTTATAGTGGATCATTTGATAGGGCAGGTAGAAGTTTTCCCCTAAGTTCTGAGAAGGGTTAGTAGAATAACATTGAAACAAATTATATCTAGGTATGAATTGGAAGGGACTATTGATTCTGATAATGGAACATTACTTCTAAGGTTTTATAAGAAATAAGGAAGAGGGAGGATTGCAAATTGAGCACATCTGCTCTCATGAGGGAACATGGAAAGAATGAATCAGGTTCTTAAGAAATAGATTGCTAAACTGATGTTAGATATTAAATTGTCTTAGACAAAT
Source organism: Antechinus stuartii (assembly GCA_016696395.1). Taxonomy (NCBI): domain Eukaryota; kingdom Metazoa; phylum Chordata; class Mammalia; order Dasyuromorphia; family Dasyuridae; genus Antechinus; species Antechinus stuartii. Next base: position 54,897 of record MU176781.1, on the reverse strand, counting down.
GTTTGCCTATTTCTTTGTTAAAGAATTAGAACTGCTCCCAAACGAGATCTTGTGCTTTCCCATATTAAATGTTGTTTGGTTTACCTTATTTTGGAGGGGAAAGGGAAATACCCTTTTGAAATAAAGAATAAGTTTTTAAGGAATTATACACTGGCAGTGTCCTCAACCTTTTTAGACCTTAGAAAACAAGGATTGTTGGCCCAAAAACACTTTTGTAGGTGACTGGTTGTTTATTAAGTCCTGGAAGGAGCGGAGTGGAAAGGACCTTGCCAGATGTTCCTGATGAACAGGCTACATTCTGGAGGTGGAGAAAGGGTAAACTATTACACCAAGGTTAACGTCCCTATGGAAGAACCTTCAGAATGGACTTTATAAGGACAAATTATAAACTCTAAAACTGACTTTGTATCAAGACAATTAGGAATGTTTTGGTGAGAAAGGGGATTAATTTTTCTTGGAGGAACTTTAACAATATTGTGTTGTACCTGTTAGTTATATTTTTAGAAAAAAATATAGGATTCCTTAATTGAAGGAAATTGAATTAACCCTTTTTATGTTGAAGAAATTATTGATGTTGGTTCTGATAGGGTCCTTTAATGTGAAAATAGGGCAGTCCCACTCATTTCTACATTCTCTCCCATTTAATATATTAGTACAGTTGACAGAGGTAGTGACTGGTGCAGTCACTAAATTATGGCCATGGTACTTTATACTCCAGAGTCTGATCAGGATTTTCAGTAGGCAGTCAGAAGTAAGAGATGGGACGGTTTGAAAGGCATAATTAGCTCCTTGCTAAACAAACATATATCAAAGAGCACATCCCACAAAGCCCTAAGGATAATTGGAGGAATAGGTAGGACCATCAAGCTCAGCTCCTTCTCTGAAATCCTTATTGATTCTCCTTATTTTGAAAACTTATTGTGTTCCTTGAAACTATCTTGTCAGCCTTGGGAAAAGAGCTTTCCAAACAAGGAATTAAATGGTTTATTGATCATCTAAAAGTTTGTTATTAGAAATGATTTCTAATGTTTACCTCTTATACTAGAGTGAATTTGAACTGAAGAAGAAAAAAAAAATGGGGGGAACCAAAGATGTTAAGTGAAATATCTTATGCATGTGAGGCTTAGTAAACTTTGTTTAATTGGTTGTAAAGTCATTTTAAAGCTGTACTCATTATTTAAAGGGATTCTGAGAATTTTCCTCTTTTTTTTTTTTGTCTTTTTGAACATGGCTAATAACTGAACATGTTTTTTTAATAGACATTATACAATTTAGATTTTTTTCATATTTCTTGAGTCTTTTGTTATTGGCTTAGAACATCTTAAAGCAAAATGATTTGTGCAATATTGAATTTAAAACCGTCTTCTTACATATGAAGATAAAAAATGAACTTTCTGGGATAAATGGCTTCCTTTTATCAATGTAAGATTATAGTCAACACTTATTTAGGATATGTGATCCTTGAGAGCTAGAACCACTTGAGGCTTGATTAACAAAATTTGTTATTTAAGATAAACTCTCTTGTTATTGATATTGTTTGATATTTTGATTTCAGGTATGATTGTCTGATGGATCACCAAATCAGTAAGCCACCATCCGACAGAAATATAATAAATTACTCAGAGGAATGTGATCCTAAACCATTATAGGTGGAGATTTGTATCTGGATAAGATTTGGGAGGACAATCTTGACTTCTGCTTAATAATGCCAGAATAATCTATTCAATTGTCTGTGAGGCATTCTATATTTTATTGAATTTATTGAAATTAAATATGAAATATTTTCAATATGGTATAGAGAAGAGGATTTTAGTGAAATCAGTCTATTTAAGAGGGATGCAACTTAATAGGTATTTTATGTTACATTTTATTAAAGTTGGCTAATAATGTGAGAATAATATTAGTTGTACTGTGTGTTCTGCGGCACAAATCTGTTTTCTTCTAAATGACTTATTTGATATGAAAAGCTACAGTCCATCTTATATCAATCCTTTGTGTACTGTTTTTTTCTCCCAGGCTACCCTAACCCCTGCTTATTAGGTTTGTTTTCTTTTGGTCAGTTACAGCTGTATCAATCAGCTTCAGGGATAGTTATTCAGAGTCCATTGTGATGAGATGTGAGAATATAGCAATTCCTGAGAAACCCTAAGGCTACCCAGCCTTGGAGTACCACAAGCACGGCTGGCTGTCAGAGAACAATGTACTGGTCAGTAAACCATAGAATCTAATGTTAGGAACTACTCCCCCCTACCACTCCCCAGTTGTACCTCTAAGTCATAAATCTGGCACATCAGTGGCTCCTTATAGATTAATCTTTTGACTTTTGGCACTTTGCCACTTTTGGGTGGTAGAAGAGCAAAAATGCCCCCAGAGGAAAGAAAGGCACCAATACTATAATGAAAATTGTCTTTTGGAGGGGAAAGAAAGACCAAAGCCAGCTCTGTAGTTCATGATGACTGCTTGATCTGTCAGGGGAATGGCTCCCCATTACAGAGGATCAGTAGGAGAAACATTAGGAAAAGAGAAATGCACCAGGCAAGATTTCTTGGGAATTTGAGTCATTACCCTCTCACTCCTTCTGCTTAGCCTGGGCTAAAGTCAGGTGCTCTCAGCTCCTGTTTCATGCAGCTTTGCTGAATAAGAACTTTCCTCAGTTCCCTACAGGCTTCTGCTGGGCAATCAGAAGCCAGAGAATCTGCAGCTTCAGTAGAGAAAGCTGTTACTTGAAGATCCCTTTAGAGTGCTTTCTCCCCCTCTTCTCCCCCCCCCCAACCTGTCACAGAAAACACGTGGTTCCTATGATCTCCAGGAAGTTTCTTCCCCAATATTTCTTTAATATCATCCTCCCCTTGTTGGAATCCTTACTAACTGCTAACTAATTAGAGTTGATCTAATCTTACAAGAAGATGTTTTGGGCAGAACCTGAAACAAGGTACTAAGTAGAACTAATTAATACAAAGCTTGTGTTCACACCTTTACTCATTGGAGTTCAATGAGTTCATACCTCCCTTGAAGCTCTTTGGGCCAGAGAGCACTATGGGAGAAAACCCATAATCCCTCTCTCTGGAAGGAGCATAAATAGGCCAATGGGCCAGTCGAAGAAGTTCTTTAGAGTGAAGAAGCTACAAGTCGAGATTTCGCCGGAATGACATGAAGAGTAGAGCTGGCTGGAGGCTGAAGAAAGCAGAGGCAGAGGCTGAAGAACCAGACCTTTGGATTTAAAGACATTCGGAGAGAGCTCTTGGAACCAAGCAGAGAGATAGGCCTCTAAGCTAACCGGGCTATATTGGAGATAATACAAGATCTGAACTTTTATCACCTGGCTGCGTTTTGAGAAGAAAAAGATCACCACATTTTGGCACCCGAACAGGGACCGATTCAGATCCATCTGAACTAGATCACAACATTTTGGCGCCCAACGTGGGGCTAACAGACCCCCTCAGTGGATTTCAGTGGAAAAGCTCCGATCCTGATTCAAGTGGAAAAGCCTCTGATCCTGATCCAGTGGAAAAGATTCTTCAACCCAGAAATTAGGGTGAGTGCAACAAAGAAATTTTGTTAGAAGAGTTAAAGTAGAATTTCAGCTAAGATGGGACAGATATTTAGAAAACAGCCTGTTTCTGTTCAAGGAAAATGTTTAGAGAGCATTGTCAAAATTATGGAAAGCCAAGGTTTAATTATAAGTTTACAGCAAATCACTGAATTTTTACAAACTGTAAAGGAAATATGTCCTTGTTTCTCTCTTGATAAGGAATTAGATTTAAATGGATGGAAATTGGTTGGAGAGGATCTTTGTCAATTCTATGATAAAAAATGGGCCTAACTCAATAATTAATACATATAATGTAATACAATTGGTTATAAGAAGTTATTTAAGTGATAGAATGATGAAAAGGAAAGTAGAGGAGGAAGAAGTGCCAACTTTACTAGGTGAAAAGGAGGATGAATCAGATGAGAATGGAGTTAATTACAATTCTGAGTGTGATATTTCACAGCAGGAGGAATTAGGTGATTCCACATCTCATGACCCATCCCCCTCAATTAACCCTTCATGGGTGGAACAAGGGGGAGGGAGAGAGACAGAAACACAGTCAGCTTCTCCTGTAAAGCAGAATTTAACAAGATTAGAAAAAGCATTAATTAAGGCAAAAAATGAAGGAGAAGATATATCTGATTTTATAAATGCATATCCTGTGATTGAAGAGCTCAACTCCTCAGGTCAAAAAGAGAGAAAATACACTGCTTTTAATTTGGGAAAAATTAAAGATTTGAAAAAGGGTTGCACTCTTTATGGGGCTACATCATCTTATGTGAAGATGTTACTGGATAATTTGTCTTATGAAATCTTAACCCCGAATGACTGGAAATCCTCGCTAAAACATGTCTTGAACCAGGACAAAATTTATTATGGCTTTCAGAGTTTCATGAAATATGTAGGATTCAAGCCCAACACAATAGGCAAACAGGACAAATCACTTTTGACCAACTAGCTGGTCAAGGTCAGTATGCAGAGAGTTCAGAACAGATTTATTATCCCATAACAGTATATGAGCAAATTTCTAAGGCTGCAATAAAAGCTTGGAATTCTCTCCCTGGACAGAAAGATGGAAATAATG